>CAKALU010036199.1:0-22762 GCA_916700995.1 Hozukius guyotensis | reverse complement strand
CAAGTTTCCAAACTTTTTTTCCCCAGTTTACATACATACATTTTATCCATACATACATACATACATTTCATCTATGGACTGGGAATGCTACAAATGAATTGCCCCCCTTGGGGATAAATAAAGTTGTCTGAACTGAACTGATGATAAGCTGTGAGAAGCACACATTTACTATTGAACCTTCAGGAGTCAACACTATATGAAATCAACATTTTCAAGCATCCTGTACTTTTGTTCACTTCCTTCCTGCTCTCAAAAGGATACACTTCTGAATTTGACATATAGTGTTGACTCCTGCAGGTTCAATAGTAATGTTTGCTTCTCACAGCTATCATCAGTTCAGTTCAGACAACTTTATTTATCCACCAAGGGGGCAATTAATTTGTAGCATTCCCAGTCCATACATACATACATTTCATCCATCCATACATACATACATGCATTGTGGTGTTCCCCCTCTCTGCACCTCCATCAAACCAGTAAGTATACCACCAGTATAAAAAACTTGTTCATTGATTACCCAGAAATTGACATTTTCAAGCATCCTGTACTTTTGTTCACTTCCTTCCTGCTCTCAAAAGGATACACTTCTGAATTTGACATATAGTGTTGACTCCTGCAGGTTCAATAGTAAATGTGTGCTTCTCACAGATATCTTTATCTTTTATCTTTTATTCGGATCTCCATTAGCTGTGGCTGAAGCCCAGCTATTCTTCCTGGAGTCCACTTAAATCACTTTGAACTGTTTTAGGCTACATTTCAGTACACAATCACATTACAATCTTTACCAACAATGACTACAACATCAAAAGCGACAGCAACAAAACACAACAATATTCAAGACACAACCCAACACACAACACAGGACCTAGGTTCAAGTTAATACTATTCACAGAATACAGAGGTAAATATGATTCATTAGTGGTTGGAGCATAGCATATTATGTCAAAATACAAAAACATACAAAAACAGAACAAGCAACAACTTATTTTACCATAAATATTAACGGGACTTTGTATTTATCCAACATTAAACCTTTTATGATTTGATGTTAGCTAAATATCAGCAGACACAGAGAGCTGTTCAGCTAGGAGATGTTTTTTCAATAATATTTTAAATATATTTTTGCTACATCAGTTCAGTTCAGACAACTTTATTTATCCCCAAGGGGGGCAATTCATTTGTAGCGTTCCCAGTCCATACATCCATACATACAACAGACAACCAATAATTAGTTAAGTCAAAGGAAACATATTAAAGGCAGTTGGAGGGACAAGTTGCAATAATAACCATATAAATACATAGGATTATGGCAATAAAAGCCCCAAAAAAAGAAACAATATATAAGAACAACATATCTTAAAGTTCCTCTAGATAACAGTCATTTAAAATGGGTATGGTCTGTGTTCAGCAGCTTAACAGCAGAAGGGATAAAGGACTTGGAGTAACGATTTGTTCTCCTTAAGGGCACATTATAACGTCGGCCTGAAGGCATCAGAGAGAATTCAGCCGAAAGAATGTGATCTGGTTGGCTGATAATTTGTTTTGCTTTCTCAGCTATCATCAGTTGTGATCAGGGTCTAAAATTAAGTTTTTTCCTCACCTCCACTGTGGCAGGTCACTGATAATTTCTACTAGCCATACAATTGTTTTGTCTGCCACTTCTGAATGCTATGTAGAACGCTTTAGAATCGTAAACACTAGGGCTGTGTATTGGCAAGAAGCTGGCGATAAGATACGTATCACGATACAGGGGTTACAATGCAATATATTGCGATACGTAAGGCGATGTATTGCGATTTTAAAAAAATCAAATTTTTGGAAAACTATCATAGTATAAATAACACTGCTATATGCATAAAATCTGAGCATAAAAAAAGTTAACTTTTTTTATGCAATCAGAATAGTAGTGCATTTATAGTAGGATCTGCATTTGCATATCTTTGCAAATAAAGTAAAGTATTTCCTGAGTTAATCTTTGCATGTAAACTATACAGGGTATTTGAGAATTAATACAGTATCACTGTATGTTGTTGCATCCACATTCAAAATGACACTAACAGCCCAGTATTGGTGCTTATTTTTACAATCAACAACTTGAACCTTAAAATAAGTGATGCATTGAGGGTAAGCATGCACATTTTAAGCATTTTTATTTATTGACTATCTACCACCTTATTGGTCAATAATTGATCAAATATAAAAAGGTTTATTGAGTGTACAGAATAGCATCTTGTTCTATTAGGAAAGCTGTATTTAAAGAGTCAATGAGCTGTTTTCACAGCGCAGCCCATGTAAGTATATAAGTAATAAACACAAATACTTTATTTGAGGCATCAACAATGAATAAAGCAAAATAATGCAAAATGAAATTGCTTCTCGTGCTCCTGACCCTCTTGTCATTACTCAACAAATGGCCTTACAAAATAAAAAAAGATTCAACATAATAATTGTGCATAGCTTACAAGTTTTTTTTTAGATTACATAGATTTGAGGAGACTAAAGATAGAATACACTTAAAACAAAGTCTAACTCAGTCTTGTATCAACAAAAAAACTGTATACAAATGCCTATATCAGGTATAAAAGTTAAATGGGTTGATGCAGTTCCCTTAAATCATACTGTTTTTTGTTTAAGAATACAAGCATATCCACCTAGTAGGGTGTTAATTGTGCATTATAGAAATCGTTGGAGGTTTCATAAGGGAAATAAATTGGCAAATTAGTTTTACCATGAAGTACAAGTGAGAGGATACAGGTAAAGTGAACTGGTTCGAGGAAGAGTTGCAGGTGACAAGTGCTAACTTCAGTCTGAAAGAGGTCAGTGCATGTTATCTAGGTAAGCAACATCTTCATATGTGCCTTTCTTGTTGTGTCATGCCTGCATCATGGGTTCTGATCTCCTCACAGCTGTATTGAGTTCAGCTTGAGTCAAGATGCTGGGGACACCTGCATTTGGTATTCAAGAAGGCACAAATCCTGCACAGCCAACTTAGCTAATACTGTATATTCTTAATTACTCAAATTTTGATTAATTGATCAGCAACTACTCCTTCACATTTGTAATATAGAGTAAGTTAATCAATTGTTTTTTAGCTGACTTGTGATTGGAACAGTGTCGCACTGCAGCCCCATAAAACACCTGTTAGTATGTCACAGTAATAGCCTAATTATTTTCATTGAAGTATTGTGCTCGATCATGCTACATGGGAAATAGAGATGGGTTTGAAGAAAAAATGTACAGTCCTCTGACTTAACAGACAGTATGGGTGAGAAGTGAGAAATATAATATTTTGTTTATGATTAATGTAAAACAAGCATAAAACATAGTATATATGAACCCTTTTTGATTGCAGCATGGAAAATGCCATTGTATTTTAGAATTGCATCTCTAATTATAGGCATTTTTATGAGTTTATCAGGCATGCACAAAAGCACATGTCCAAACGCGTGCGTGTGCTGGTGTTGTAATAACCTAAATACGGCCCTCCCATTTGTTACAGTCTCATTAGAGAACTGCTGAGCTTTGTCATTTCTGGCCCTCACACTGTAAGATATGGAAGTGACTGGGCCCGGAGTGTGGATTCAGCTCTTATTTTAGGAGCCACCCTATATCTCCCTGTCAGAATACAGAGGAAGGGGAAGGCCAGCATCTCACCAGTCTTGCTTGTACTAGTAATGAACAACCCTAAGTGGAATTAGTTGAATCCAAGTTCTTAAATATAGTACTACTCTGGAAGTAGTAGTTTTGCCAGGGGAATACAGACCTCTTCATGTGTTTGCACTTGGATTCCAGTTTATCAACTTGCAGGGTTGCCAGTGAGGCAGCGGAACAGTTGTCACTTGTGCATGAATGGCATTGATTTTCTTTGGTCTTGCCTGTTTCACAATGAGAGTCTTGTAGTCAAATGTTTATCTGCCGCATTCACTAACACACATAACTTTACACGCTGGTGAGAGTCAAAATGAATCTCCTCACTCTTGCCTACTCTGAGATGCCTTACTCAACCAAGTTGTGCAAGGCACATACGCTAACGCAACACAAGCTTTTCCTCTATATTGAGTTTGTGGTTTTGGTGAATTGCTTGTAGTGGTCATGAAAGCACCGGAAAGCTGGACCGCATTTCCTTTAAGTTTCTCATTATTATTAGCTTCTAATTTCCCAATAGGTTTTGTGAAGTGTATTGTGTTTATCAAGATGAGGCTTACAAGGATGTAGATATGTAGAAGAATAGTGATGAAAAATTCTGCTTTTATGATGTACTACTATATTCTTTCTTTTGAAGGCTTCATTCTTGTAATTTACGACTAGTTTACTTTTATTATCAGAGAATTGGACCCAGCGAACGTCTGGTTAAAAAAACATTGAGGTCAAATGCTGACTGTATGTACAGTATATGTATGTGCTCATCATGAGAACACCTGCCATTGGCAATAAAAGCAAAGCCAGACACAGGCCAGAGCTAGGCATACAGCCTTCATTCATCCTCTTGTCTGCCATTGGTTGTTATAAGGTGCTGCCGTCGCCTTGTGATGATGACCCAGTTAATAGAGGGGTCTGTCCCTCCTTCAGAATGTGCCACTGATCCACTGTGATAGACGAGGCTGATATGTGGACCCTCTTCGAGGTTACTGTCTCATCCAGTGGTGCTGTCCTCCAGATGATGCCTGATCTAATATACAGGGATTCAGGCAAATGCGTCATGGTCATGGACATAGCTCAAGTTTTGGCCTGGAGGCAATAAACTGAAACTCATGGTCAAATTTATGTTATAAAATCAACTTATCTTGTGTCACATCATGTATGTGAACATCCAATCTACAGTATGTGTAATACAAGACATGCATACATTTGTTTTGTCGTGATGGACTTTTTCTATCATTGTGCCTATAATAGCATATGCCAGTGGCAAATCTACCATTGGCAGCAATGGGTGTTACATTCACAGCTGACTACCCAGAATGAGTCTGAGTTTCTCCCTGTCCTTTCAGCTGTGTAGCTGGCTGTGTATGCCTCGTGTAATCAGGCTCCAAGACTGATGTTGTATTCCTTTCAGTTATGTTAGCAGCCTGAGAAGTGCATGTTTGGAAGAGTGATGGAGCAAAACTTCCACACCGGTGGAAGTGGTCCCTCTGTGTGTTGCACAGTGATTGTGAAAGCTAAGCTTGGCACATTTGCAGAGTGCGGTAGAGTGAAATTGTTCGTGAGAGTGAGAGAACGACAAACAGCAGTCACATTCATTCACACCTCTGTACAACAGTGTGTCATTCATTCATAAACAATGGCTGCAGCAATACGATTTTCACACTGATGATTGTTTAACGAAGAGGCAAAAGTGACGATGTCAGACGGCCCTAACAGTGTGTGTCCCTGCTGCATTAGAAACCCCCAGCCCAGTGCAGGAGCTTAAACAAACAGCACGTTGGGAAATGAGTCGCCGATTTTGAGTTTCCACGAAGATTAGCAAGGATTTTAAATCATGAAGGGTTTCCCCAAGGAGGTGGTGGTAAGAGGAAGGAGAAAAAACAAAGGGAAAGAAAGGTTGGATTTGAAGATCAGCGGCTGTGTGAATGAGTTTAGCAGTTGGCTGTGGAAACATCTCTGTAACTGCAGTGTTAATTGAGTACCCACACTACCTAATTGCCCTTTGTGTAGAGAGGCAGAGACAGTGTAGTTGTGAAATGGTGCAAGGATCATGTCACATAGTTTAACAAGGTTATTCCCTGATGGAGATTGTTCCCACTAGCCAAAATGTTACAGCACTTTTATAACAAAGCATGGTCTTATTAATGGGATTGGATCAGTCATTACACAGTTTTGATGACTGGTGAGCCCAGCATTTAGTATTAAGCCTGTAATTTCCTTTTATAAATTTTAAATTACTCCAATACTCCTAGCTGGAAAGTTACATACTGCAGCTTATATGGAACTGAGTTTGCATCTTGTTGCACAACTGCACCATCAGTCTTCCAGCTCTTATAGCAAAGGACGCACATGCTTAGGGTTGGTTTAGTGGAACCATTGATTGAAATACCAGTCCCACTTTTATTAGTATAAGCTCTTTGCTGTGCATTGATAAGGCAAAGCCTATGGTTTCCATGCATTTTCAATGCGTTACGCAACGTCCTGTCATGCCCTTCTAATACCCACACTGCCCTGCCTTTTCTCTCCTACATCCTGTTTTCAAGACTTCTGAGCCACTCATTGTGGCCTTAACAGGATCCTCAGAAGCATTTCAGTTGTGTTTGACAATACCCAGGATTTCTGATTTGAATGACTATTCACAATAACAACGTGTGCTTAATAATATGTTGGGTAACATAGAAAATGTTACAGTGCCAGGTTAATCTTAAGTATCATTGTACAACAGGCATGACTTCCGACACAACAAGTATAATTAAGGTGTTTCATTTAACAATGTTGTCATTTCATTGTTACTTGTACAAAAGAGCAGCCACACAAAGCTAGTGTTGCACGTTTCCGTTTTATTGAGATGCACTGTCTGTCTGGTGGATGTTTGTATGAGTTACTTCACATTCAGTTTGACAAAAAACGATGGCTTAAATTCTGCAGGAAGAGTATGTTCTTAACTGGACGGACGCCCCCGCTTGTGTAAATCAAAAGCACAGGAGGAATATTGTATGGGTAGATGACAGTGAAGCCTATTATCACTGACGTAATGATGTTATTTCAGGGAGGCTGATTCACAGCAGGAAAGCCGAGATGTCGGCTTTGGTCCCCGTGTTTCTGGCTGGGCATTAAACTGATGACGGTTTGTTAGCATTCAGCCTGAGCGAGGCTGAAGATGCATGGATGGGCCTTTCCAATCTCTCCGTCTGTACATTTTAAGTCTGCCCCTGTGTGCTGGCATTCTCCTGCCTTGACTGAGGTAACAAGCCGTGGCAGTCCATCATGTGCAAAGCAAAAGAAAAACAATTCACAGCTGCTGTCAGGCCTCCGCAGCTCCCCACCTTTTTCCATTGTGGAAACTTGAGCCCACAAATATGAGTAAATGGTTAAGGGATCACAATTTACATAATAGTTGTTTGGCTGGTTGGTTAGTGCATAAACCCGTACTGTGTTTACATTAAAAGCTCCGGCGTTTGTTCATTAACTGAAAGAATGCTTGGTGTGTGGCTGAAACCAGTTTGAAATTTTGAGGGTGAGTGCGGTTCATGTCATCATGTGTTTAATCTTTAAGCATGGTCGGAGCCAGGTGTATATAAAGTATTCTCTAAGGCCTGTGAAGGTCACAAGGTTACGTTATCTGTTTCCACTGATGCGCGTCTGTGTATTTGAGTGTTTATGGGCAGCACATAAATGTGTATTCATACAATGAGATGCCACTCCCTACCCTTGCTGTCCCACTGCTTCAAAAACCAATAGGCAGCTTGCTCATGATGCGTGGCTTTATGAGAGAGAAAGAGGGGAGGGAAGGAGAAAGAGAGAGTCAGAGCAGGATGAAGTGGGAGCAAAACGACAGGGCTAGTTTGCCTCAGTTTCTGAAAGATCAACTTCATCAGAAGAGCGTCTAAAGGATAGTGGAACCAGACATGGTCCTCCAATTTTCCTCAAATTAGTTAGCTCAACTAAATGCATGTGGGGTGTGCATCTCCGTGTCCTCCTGTTCATCTTACCTCCATGGATGTTGCTCATTGACACAAGTGACGATAGATGACTGTATCAGGGCGACAGCAGGGTCACATCATCATGCCTTGTACGGATTTAGAGCTACCTTTGCCCTGCTTTCCACGTCGGAGCTCACAGTTTTTGCCTGGCCAGCAGCCGTATCAGTGGAGTAAGTGCACCTTGTGAGACCACGGGACACAGGAGGGAGATGCAGCAGAGGGCGAACTCGGCGTAAGTGGGGCATCAAAAATCACCCCGCAACTCTAACCTCGCCTCCCCAACAATGGGCTGGTAGAAAGAGCTGACAACTTCTGCTTTGCTTATCAACTTTTTTTAAAATTTTATTTTAGGATTTCAATTTCATTGTAGTTGTTAAAAATATTGTTAAAAATGAAAATCAGTGTGTGTGCATGCAGTTTATTCATTTAATATTATCCAGGGGGCTTTCTTCTATATGTGAGATCTTTCAGCCAACTGTGATCATCTGACATTTCAGTTGGAATGTCATAGGAAATCTACGATAGATGTGATTTAGATAGATTTTGTGTCCTTAATTTTTTGCTTGGAAAAGTGTTTACTGGATAGTCAAACACCTATAATATAATGGTATAATGTGCCTAATTTGTCTAATTACATATTTCAAAGACCTGACTCATGGAAGTCCATGAAAGGTCATATTACTTATGTAACTACATGGTCTATTTAAAAATGTTAGTGCGGCGTTTACTGGGCATTAAATTTGTGTGTAGGAAACATGTTGTACTCGGTGCCCTTATAGAAAGCCAGCAGCTCCACTGAGGTGCATTGCTAATGTACAGTAATGCAATGTTTCATTCATTTTGATGCTGATAAGGGCTGACAGTACGTCTGTGGAGATGTTTGAGTACAGCTGCATCCATCAAGACGGAAGAAGATGAAGAAGAGAGACATGAGCCGGAGCGAAAGAGCTCACAAAAGAGCTTAATGAGAGACAGACAGACTGACAGAGAGACGAGGTCCAACTCACTCAAGTCACAGCAATCTGTTTCTGTCCTGTTAGTCTTATTGCCCCTGAAGAGCCCCTGGCTCCAGCAAACAGAAAAAAAACAGTTTGTCAGATTTGTCTAGCATGTAGTAACAACAACGCTGTACATAATGTGAATGGGCACAAATAGTAGAATCTTTGCTTACCTGAAATCACCATTAAAACTTAAATTTGATATTTACAGTACTGTAGTTTAAAGTGGCAGTATATTTTTGGCATCCTTGGGCAAAAATTCCATAATAACCTTTTAGCATATTGTAATTTAAGTGTTCTGAGAGAAAACTAAACTTCTGCACCTCCTCATAGCTCTGTTTTCAGGCTTTAAAAAATTTAGCCTGTGACTGGAGACTTTGACCAATCACAGATAATTTCAGAGAGAGAGTGTTCCTATTGGCTGTGCTCCGGTCACGTGACCAGAACTTGGCGTTCCTTCAACAGATTTCACAGTGGCTGCCGCGTCACAAACTTTCTCATTTTACAGCTAAACCGTGCACTACAAGATGATTCTGAAAACATTTGAGGTGAGAAATAGGCATTAACGTAATATTAATTCATATTTGATCAGCGCTGCCTAGTTTGACCGTTTGGTCGGAGTTTGCGAGTGATTGACAGCCTGCTCTCATAGACAGCAGATGGACAGCAGACCTCAGATCAGCTCTTATTGCTTGTTTTCCTCCAGTCTGTGAAATCTTGCAAATGCCGTTAGAAGCGCCGGAGGACACAGAGGCTCATCATTTTTTTCAGGTTACCCGTTTCATGTACTACTTTCAGGATATAGTGACTGTTTTATAAAAATAACTTTTTGTTAATCATATTTGCTTCAATCTCGTGTACTTCAGCTTTAATGCATAATGCACAACTACTTCAGTATCCATTAACCAAGGCTTATTAAATGGTTACGTCCTACCCAACATACTCTGGGTATCATTACTTTTTAAAAATAGTTACGCTTGAATGATTTTGGTCAGTAGATTATGCGGTGTCCTCATTTTGAGCACAAGAGTTTCCGAAGACTTGGTGTCCTTTTCAAACCATAGCTTGTCATTGCTTAAATGTCTGAACTATTTTTTAGCAAGGATTCCTCCGATGGGGAGTATACAACATGCTTATGCCGGTAGTGCTGTCTTCCAGGGCTGTCTTAGGCTTAGTCCAAACGTACACAGGTATTTTTGTATACTGTGTTTTTCTACCTTCGTTCTCAAAATTCCAGTCCACACAAGCTTGGTTTTAAAGAAAAATCTCCGTCTAGACGAAAAACTCAAAAACACAATTAAACGCTGTCAAGGCCAGCGGGCAGGTTGGGCCACACACAAACACACACACACACACACCAGTGATGGGGTCTGTATCGTGGGAGTGTTGCATTGGATGAGTAACAGTGACCTCCGTAGCTCATTCTGATGCCTCTGTTCCTCAATATAGTGGAAGGGTAAGTGTACATTTATGTGTAAACATGTAAAAAGTCCCGTCAGCAAGGTCATTTGGCTACACCATCCGTTCATGGATGTATTTATGCCGCCGTTGTACGACATGTTGTACGACATGTTGCCTCATTGGTGATGCCTCACAAAGGAGATAATGGCGCACACTCTGACGTTACAAGCCAAAAACTCTGTTTTCTCTGTCTACACGTCAACACTGAAAACGGATTTTCTGATAATGTAGGTGAGGATGAAAGGCCAAAACACATAGAAAAAGCAAGGTTTACAAAAATACCCGTGTACTTCTGGACATGGCCTAAAACACCATAATAATGAGTTCGGTGCACATTAATGACACAAGCAATGTGAGCAGCGTATGCTATTCCTCGAGTTTATTTATATTGACACATTTATATTGCTGTATAAAACTTGTCTGTATTTAACAGCTGTTGCCTTTTTAATTAAAACATCAATTACATACATGTTTGATATCACATACTGTATATTATTTTTTGCAGTCACTGAAATTACAGCGCAAATTAGGCTAGTTGTGTTCCATTTGATTTCTAAAATAAAACAACATGATTAAGGGATTGTAGAATTCAAAAAATATATAAATAAATATTCATTCAAGTAAAGTATTTTACTTTATTAATTTGTGGGAATAGTGCTTCTCTCTTTCTGCAAAATATTTGCATTTGGTCATCTTTGTGCAGTTTCTCTCAGGCACTCGTAGATTGATCCTTTAATTTAAATATCTCTTATTCCAGTTGTAAGAACGAAACTACACTGTTCACTCTTGGTGCTTTCTGTGGCTTCATGGTGCCACAGGTTGTTCTTTCCAAATCAAACACTATAAAATGTGAGAAAACCACAGAGAGGGTATATGTGACCCAACACCACAGGCATAATCTACAAACAGTATGTCACTCCTGTCTTGTCAGAGCTCTTGTGATGCAATATTTTTAAGGCATTCAGCCTTAAAATATAGCCAGAAAGATTGTATACAATAAATCATGCTGCCATACTTGCAGGAGCTTAAGCCCTACATTTGGCATGTTGCCCAAGCTCACTAGGCTAGGGCATGTTCAATTTCAGCAGCGCGCAGTAATATTGTTCTTGACAGCATGACACAATTAGCTGAACTATGCATATAAGTAACTCGTATGCTCACAGGAACAGCTGAAAGGATGGCCTTTGGCGCTTGTCTCATAATGAAGTGACTAAATGGCTGTCTTGTCCGAAAGTGAGATTCAGGATGAGAGCATTGGAGTGGTGAGGGATGACATTGTCAGTGACTCTTCCTGCTCACTCACCTCAGCAGTTTGAAACATATTTTGGTGTGGTGTCATTAACAGGTAGTTGTGACTTGGTTAGTGTAGAAAACAGTCATTTTCCATGCGTGTGAGTTGCCACGATTCTATGCATTAAGATCTGTGCGAACTTAATATATCAATTTGTATCAGTTAAACTGTTTTAGTTGACTGTGCGGGAACTGGAAGCAGAAAGATGAATGCCTTTTATCCTGAGTTGAGCGTCCACAGAGGAGAGAACTAGGACATGTCCTGACATGACTGGGCATTCCTCAAGCTGATAGTAGCACTGTATCCTATCACTGCTGTCATGGCTTATGCTCATAGCCTGTTTATTCATAACACCCTTGCTGCCTAGTGTCTCACACACTTCTCATGCCATCATGGGCAGTCTAATTTGAGAATTGATTATTATAGCTCATATATAAAACTGCAGTAAACTTGATCTAAATTGCCTTTGCCTTTTATAGTTGTGATGTACAGTGCAAAGCATCTAAAATTTCACAAAATTTTAAATACTTAAAAACCACATTTTTATTCTGACTCTCCTGAAGGTGCAGACACCCCAGGACGTTAGGGGTGTCTGTGTTAGATGTACGGTAAATTAAATCAACCAGGCTATGTAAATAATTCAGATGACCTGAAGGCACTGCACAACAACAAATCCACATGGCTGAGGTTACTATGGCGACGCATAAAACATAGTGTACAGAGGTGAAGTAAAAGAGGAATACCATAGCTATATGATTTATGTTTTTGTGTGATGAACAACAGCCTAAAACAAAAAACAGCAATGCAGCCTCGCCCAGCGTGTAAATCAGTACTGTGGGTGGTAGGGTGGGGCGACTGTGGCTCAGTGGATAGAGCAGGTGGTCCTTTAATCTCAAGGTTGGCGGTTCGATCCCCATTGACGTTGCTCCCCGGGTGCTTCCCAGCAGCCCACTGCTCGTAAAATGCTTAGAATGGGTTAAATGCAGAGGTCAAATGTTATGTATGTATGTGACAAATAAAAAAACGTATAAAGTTTTAAAATACACCTGAGAAACAAGACTGGCTTAAGCAGTTTATGCACCTGCTTAACAAGGTCTGCATTTCACTCTGTGTATATTTGAGGTATAGAGTAGGAGCAGGATTCAGTAATTACAGGATGGCAACAAGCTGTTTATTGTTCATATCTGCCTAAAGCCAGAGCTATAACAGTAAAATATGGTAGGTGACAAACAAATATATTGTCTCTGCTGTTTAACATTTAATTTGTAAACTCGCCTGTTGCTGAGTTTGAGCACAAACTGAAGCTCCCTTGCATCCTGCACTAAAACAAAGCACTGTTTTGTATTGAGTCTTGGCTTAAATGCATACTGCAAACAGATATCCCTTTTTCATCCACACTTGGAATAAGTTGCTTGTTATTTCTATGGTGGAAAAAACAATACAAATGGTGAGTTTTCTGCTGTGATAGTCCCTGTATTGTTCAACAGTGTACAGAGGTCAGCATGTGCCCATTTTATCAACTGTACCTAGTTAATTAATTACCTCTCAGTCATATAGCAATGGCAACATTCAGGGAAGAACAGTATTCCATATTTGTAAATTTCAGGTCTGTGTCTGTGAAACATTTATGAACCAAGCATTTAAACTAAGGAAACATCAGGTGAGCAAAACAGTTATGATGCATTTCTAGGAGCTGATTGTAAGGCTGACGATACTATTAATGCTCGATATTTATAATTTGAACTTTCCGTTACCTTCAACATGAAGTCAGTGGTTTAATTGCGGGGGTGGAAGGCTATTTAATGACTTCCTGTCAGAAACCTTTTACATAGTCAGCCTATTTTTGACGAAGTAAGATAATAAGTATCATTCTAGTTTACTTGTTCATATCATCTTAGTCCCAATATTATGAATCATTTATGTTAATGTCACCACCACATTTGACCCTAGTTTGATTATTTCTTGTTTGAATCAAGAACTTACTCCTTGGTTTACAAAATAATCTTTTGGTAGTGACCCATGGGTTTAGGCTTGCTAGGCAACTTGAGACTTGGTACCAGTTCTCTGCTTGGTTTTGTAGAATGATGTCAGTAGTGATTTCTTAATTTCTTAACCCTTTACTAAACTTTATGATTAATAGCTATTTTTTTTTTTTAGATATTTGCATTTGATGAGTGGGTGGGAAGACGAGTAATAACGGCTTACAGAGTCAGAATCCAAAAATGGAAATGCACTAAAAGTACTGAAGTGACAGGGTTGATGCAAAAACAATGGTCTCAAATATTTTACACCTCTGCCTTCTAATCTGTTGGGTTCCTCTCAGTCTTGCACTTTAAAACTTTTAAATAGTGAACAGCACACGTTATTATTTTTTATATTTTCGCCTGCAACTTTAAACAGCCCAAAATAGGCTAGCTGATGCAGTTCTTGGACGTGTGTGTACCACAGCCTTACCCACAGCAGCAGGCTGGCTGTCTGGCAGCACGATGCACAGCCTCGGGGAGTTTATCAGTTTGAATCAACATTTTGCTGCATTAGCATAGCCTCCCTCTATAAAAGTGCATGACTGTAGCCGAAGAAGTTTCAAGTATATTATAGTCAAAGCAGTAGACTGAGCCACAGTTTTACTGGGGTTAGGCTAGGACCCACCTCATTGGGCTGCCTAAGGCAGACAACCTGGATGAATGGTTTCATTTTTAGAATTTGAATTGAAAAATCTCTACAAAATATAAATATGTTATCAAAAACTACAGCCAACGTGTCTGGTGTAACTGTTGTGTGATTCCAAAGGCCCAAGGTGACGTGACACATAACAAATGTAATAAAAAACACACAGAATTTGTAGTTTGCCTATTTGCTTGTATATATAAACCACAGTGCCCCCCTTGCATGTGTTGGTGTGGGTGCTGTTGGTTGTTTATAGGTGCCTGGTTTCATATAGAAAAATGAAATGCATATTTTTTTTTTTTGTAAAAAAGGAAAGGAGGCTGTGATACACAGGATTAGTTACCGGCACTATCCATTATAATGGACCCATCTGACATGTGTAGAGACGTGTGGGGTTATTTTGTAGCAGCCAGGTGTCCCTGCATGTAAATCGTGGACGGCCACACTGAATGGCGCTGCGCTTTGGTGCGGCAAATCTCCAATCAGAGGCTGCAGATTTATTAACATATATGTACAGTATATATATATATTATATATTATATATATATATATATGTTCCTTCTGCATTCAGATGGCTGTAGAGATTTAAAAAAATATATATTTTAAGGTCAAATACCAAACTGCCTGAGTGCTGCATGCACTACAAAAATAGGGCCCTTTGTGTATAGCTGTGTGTATGGATAGCTACTTAGATTGATGTCTGGCACAGTGTTAATAGTTTTCCTGAGGGTTTTTTGTTCTGGACATTTACTGGTGATCTATGGGTGTGCCTGTTAAATATACCACACACTCTAAAATTGTCCTGAATTGGTGCTAGTAAATCAGAAGTGGGTTTTGGAGTTGGTAAACATAGCAGACAGAAAGGAGAGGCCCTGGTTACAAACCAGCATCTTCCTGTCCATCATGATCCATGTAGTCTTGTGCCTTGCCAGTCACCCAGTTGCAGCCCTGACACTGGTTGCTCCCTCTGTTTGGTTGTTCAGAATGGCTGAAAGCAATAGAAACAGTAACTGGCCCTCACATTGATTTTGTATGTTGTATTGTGGCTAGTTTTGACCGTTGAATGTTTTTGTAGACGTTGTGGTTCGGGTAATTTGGTTTTGAGACCTAAGGCCTGGTTCAGGATTAGTGGCAGTAGGAGTTTGTATCCCAAATGTCTTTTATTTGGCTTTAATGCCACTATATACAGGGTATAATGGGTCATGTGTATGTTTTTGTGGGGGCATAAACTACTTAAATCATATTATGCTGTGGAACCTGGTTAGTTTGGCTTGTAGGATGGTGTGCCCAGCTCTGCTTTCTGCCGTTCTTCTTTTGTAGTGATCTACCTTTGCCTCTTCACTGTTCCCTTCTCCCTCAGTGTTATTTCAGCCAGCTTCCTCAGCCCTTTAAGCGCTGCTTGGCCCTACTCTGCAACTGCCCTCAGTGGCCCTCTTCAATTCTCTTATCACCCAAAGCCCACTCACAGACACCTAACCCTCCCCTCCTCTTCGGCAAGCCTTCTCCAGCTTACTCCATGATAGCAGACTTCACCACGTTTGCTTTACAAGTAGAGACCTTTACTCACCTAAACCAGATGGGAGCCCTTTAGGTCTCCTGTGAAAAGAGCTACTGCAGCACCTCATTCATCTTCTCACCGCTGGATGTTTTTTCCAGTCACTGCCTTCCGCTCCGAGAGGCACCAGTGGCCTAAATTTGGAAAAGCGTGTTAATTTTTTACCCCAGCTGGCAAGGCCCAGTCAAGTTCAGCCTCACCTGCTGAAATTTTAACCAGTGTTGTTCCTGAGGCTTCTGTTTAATTCAGAAAGCAGCAAGACTTTAATGGTGTGCTGGAAACTCTAAAATAAAAGCTTTTGGATTCCCATTTGTTTAAGAATACATGGCCTGCTCATTCTGTCTGGGTTGTACTCTCATGAAAGTAGGTAGCAGAATTCATTAGAGCTTCATATTGATATTGCTTTCATTCTCAATAAGTCTGTCAATAATTATTTGTTTGATCATTTAATTGTTTACTTATTTCCCTCACCATATTTTCCAGAACTGTTTTGAAGCACTGTGCTCTCCAGGTTAAAGTGGAAATGGATTAAATAGAACACATGACATCAAGTAACCTGATGAAGGCGCTTGTCTGATCTCTATTATGATTCAAGTTTTGCGATTCTGTAATATTATGATTTGTGATTGCAATCTTATAAATTTTTATATTTCTGGTTATTTCTTAAAACTGGACTGTGGAAAACTCAAAATGATTGTGGTGTTCTATATTATTAGAAAATGTTTGATAAGAGAGGCACTGTGTCCTCAAAGTGTCATTCTCTTGAACATGTTATGTTTTAGGCTCAATTTTTCCGATTAATTTACGTATCTTACTTGCATGTTTCCGAAGTCTGTTGGCCTCTCAAAACAATATATCACATCCTTCTCTCATGTTTACCTCAAGAGTTTGTTGGTTGTATTGCCACAATTCTTGTATTAGTTGTAAGTGGTTTCTTTTATTTAGAAAAATTTAACATTTTAAATGAAATGACATTGAATGTATTGTAATGAATAGTTATTGCATAATATGTTTTTTTATTGTGTTAACATTTTCAGCCATTTTGCTCAGCATTTTATTTATTTATGGTGTATTTTACTGCTAAACAGAAATGTGTACTTCCCTGCTTAACAGGCTTATACATTTAGTAACACTTTAATTTGCATCTCAATATAGTTTGGCCTAACGCACCATCTGCCCACCCCCTCCTAATTATTTCCTCCTTGTCTGTCTGTCTCAGGTGGTACCATGGCAAGCTAGACCGAACCATTGCTGAGGAGCGGCTGCGCCAGGCCCGGAACCCTGGCAGCTACCTCATCAGGGAGAGTGACCGCCGGCCCGGTTCCTTTGTCCTGTCTTTCCTCAGTGTGACCAACGTGGTCAACCATTTCAGGTATGACAGAGCACATGCAACAAGCAGAAATAACATCTCAGTGACAGGCCCAGTCTGAATCTGCAGCAAGAGCCTCCCGAAATGCCTTAGGGAGATGTAGGCTTTTGCATTGACACATTCAGGTGGTTCCCGTTGCAAATTATTTAGCATATTTTGTAGTAGCTATTTTCAGAGATGTAACCTTACCTGACCTGACCTGACTTGGCCTAAACAATGCTGACGAAATGTTTGTCCAATGAACAATTTTTTATCCATTGCTGCTATAAATTTCTGGGAAACCAGAATGGTTCCAAACATGAATTGACCTCTAACCATGTTATAGCTAACCTGGTAGCATGGTGTTGCTAACACCCTACCACTGAGAGCTCTGTGGGTGGAAAAGTTAGAATAGTTTGGTCCGACATGAACTGTTGCACCTCTATTCTCCATAGAGCCCTTTTAGTAGGTGAAATATACCAATACTATTGCATCTCACAATAAGGCTGCATGCCACCCTCAAGTATGAGATAAGGATAGGGGAACTACAGAAGTTATTCATTACCTGCTAACCAAAAGGGCAGAGAGCCACAGACACTGCAGTGAAAGATCGACCGCAGAGATGAGCCGATACTGAAGTGAGAACGTTTAGGTTTGAACAGTGGTTTCTGGTGCCATGTAATGCCAATGGTAAACCACTTCAGCCTATTTGTGTCGCAGTCATTTAAACTGTTTTTATAATGCATATCAGCTTGCACACTTAGATGTTTGCTGAACCCCATGACTCTGCATGTGTGTGTGCTTGTGTGACGCAGAACACTTCTGTGTGTGGGTGGACCTGAATGTGTGTGGGTGGACCTGAAGCAAAAGAATGAAGACAGCACACTTCTCGTCTAGCAACAATACCTTTGGGTATTAAACAACCTCGTAGTCAATAAAATAAAACGGATTAGGCATTACAATCTGTCCTCCCCTGCAATGGACACGTTATAATCAGTATGAGGATACATTTACCCTGCAGCTCACACATAAAAGGTGGAGATATGCTCTTTCCGATCAAGGGTAAACAATGTGAAATCTTCTACTTCATTTTTTTGTTGCTTTTTTAGAGTGACTTACTTGAAGATGGGATGTGATGAAGTGGAAGTATTCATTAGAGATCAATAAGCAGGCTACTGAGTATACCATTTTGCATCTACAGGTAGCACCCAGGTTCCCTGGTGTGTATTTAATACTAACTATAAATGCTTAAAGACATGATGTGGGCGTGTAATGTATACCTGTCCAGGCCATTGTTCCCTCATTGCATGAGTGCGTATTTTTCTCAAATGTTTGGGTTTTTCTAGGGGCTGTCAAAGTTAACGTGATAATAACGCGGTAACGCAAATTTGTTTTAACGCCACAAACTTCTTTAACGCATTAACACAACTTGCGATTTTTAGGTTGTAGTGGGCTCATTTTCAAAGCTAGAGTGAAGATACTGGAATCATATGAAACTAGAAAAACCTAAGGAATACTTAGGAATGTCATACTAGCTTGTCGGGAAGGAGGCTAAATAACGCTCCAAACTTAGGTCTAAGTTTTGGCGAGGAAAATCTGGCATGGCGATATTCAAAGGGGTCCCTTGACCTCTGACCTCAAGATATGTGAATGAAAATGGGTTCAATGGGTACCCACGAGTCTCCCCTTTACAGACATGCCCACTTTATGATAATCACATGCAGTTTTGGGCAAGTCACAGTCAAGTCAGCACACTGACACACTGACAGCTGTTGTTTGCCTATTGTGCTTGGGTTTTTTTCATGTTATGATTTGAGCATATTTCTTATGCTAAATGCAGGTTAATGGACAATATTTGTCATTGTTTTGTGTTGTTAAAATAATAAATAGATTAATCACGATTAACTGTGGACAATCATGCGATTAAGCGCGATTAAATATTTTAATCAATTGACAGCCCAAATTTTTCTCTTTCTAAAGCTTGTTTTCTTTTTGATGCACCTGTAAGTGGGCTAAACTGTACTACTACTACTACCCTACTGCTCATGTTTGACCTGCTAGTCCTAATTTTACATCTTAGAGAGCAAAAATGTTTGTGCCCCGTGAGAAATCGCAGACATTTTCTCCCTAAAATGCACTTCTCTAATTAAGTAACAATGACATCATCTCCTTCACTCACACTGCTTTAGTGCGGACCCATGATGTCATTGATGCTGGAAGGAAGGAGCCCTCCTGTAAGGGAATTATGAACATAAGGTTAATTGCGTGACACCTTCAAAAGGTTGATGTCGTCAGATTGTGCACACAGCAAATGAGTAATCGCTTCATTTATTATAAACCCTCAATCAGAGATCCACTCAACTGATGAGCAGAGAATAAGGATTAGTGGCTCTGCAATGGGACATGGTTTAGAGCAGTACTTTTATCATACCATTGTAATCATTCTCTCTAGGGATATTCTCATAAATCCTCTTTAGATATATATTTACTATTTCTGTTTAAGGATTGTGCTTAGTCTTTTGTTATATCTTGTGCTATGTTTCATCTGCAGTATAGGAGCACTGATGAAAAACAATGTTGATGCAGTCCAGATAGATAATTTCACTCTCAAATGAATCAATGTTGAACATTTTCTATTTCTTTCACAGCACAGCGATTAGCCTGTATTTAAAAATAACTGCGCTGTCTTTTATCATTGTTGTGTTTTTTCTCAACAGGATAATTGCCATGTGTGGGGACTATTACATTGGTGGGCGGCGGTTCTCTTCTCTATCAGACCTGATTGGTTACTACAGCTATGTGTCTTGCCTGCTAAAAGGAGAGAAACTGCTATCGCCAGTGGCGCCCCCAGAGGTGAGACTGACTCCATGGCTGAGAGTATACAGTACAATAGATTCCAAAATACTACATTTTAAAGGTCAATTCTGGCATATTTGAAATTTTGCAGCACTCCCCTCAAATTTGACATAATTGTAAACTCTCTCATTGCTTGTGTGACATGACATTACTTGATATTTACTTTGTTTTCCCCTTGCTAAATATTGCGAAATACACCTTTTTTTAAATAATATGAGGTACTCCCAGGAGGTTAAGGGTGTCAGATTTGAGCTGAAATTGTGTAATATTGAATATTCTCTTTCTGTTTCATTTTAAAGACTATACATAATGTAAGCATCTTGTTTTTTTCTGTTTGATTGAATTCATTAATGTGGTTTGCTTTTTTGAAAATAGAAATTTTTATAGCTCGGTGGTAGCATTTTGATAAAAATGTGATTGGCAGCTTCTTGTTTTTATCATTGGGTCACTTTTGACTCAGTGAATTCCCCAGATACCCAGAGATCTAGCAAAACTAAATTCAAAAATTTTAAATATGCAAAATGCATGCAAAAACAGTGTCAGTCAACAGTAAGGTATGCAAAACGAAACCTAATCTCCTGAAATGTTGTCCAGTAAATGTACTTTACCCTGATAAAATGTTTGAGAGTTGAAAGATGAATGGGGAAAAAAGTCAAAACAAGTCAACCTCGATTCCTTTATTCAGCCACTTGCTCGATGTACAAGGGGAGTATTATTTTCACGTCTTCCTTTTCCCATTTTTCTTTTGCCTTCAGGCGGTATTCAGAACTGTTTAAGGCAAAGCTCCAGCTAATGCTAATTACCTTTTTTTGCTGAGTGTGATATCTCCCAGAGGGAGTTGTAGTAGAATACTTGATTTTGTGGAATAATTGGGGGGATTTAACATGGATGTGGTTTTGGAAGGTCAAGGCTAAGAATGAGAGTTTTATTAATTTGTGTTCACAGCCTGTAGAAGACAGGAGGAGAGTCAGGGCCATACTTCCATACACCAAAGTGCCAGATACTGATGAGATCAGGTACGTATCTGTGTGTAAAAAGAGACTTTCCTTGTGTTATACTTGTAGCATAACATTTTCATATCCAACCAGTCACTACTCTTATACTGTAAATATCCATAATCTTTGAGATACAGACAAGCCATGAGGATTTCCTGGGCTTGACAATATAGTATTTGATTGTATTGCTCCCAAAGAGCAGCCTAGTTTCCCTTTGATTTTTTTTTTGGGCATGTCACGGGCCTGCTCTTCATCTCACAGCAGCCTGAAAAGCACATCATCTGACTTGTTAATGAAAAACAGTCTTGTCCCTGTCATTAAGCTGCAGTAGGCACACTTACTGATGATCCCAGCTATCCCTGATTTCCTAAATCTGATAAACATCTGTCTGAAGTCAACCTTAACCCAGAGTCTGCCAGAGAGCCACTGGCTTTAACGGAGTAGATAGACATGCAATATTTACTTCTAATGTTATGAGTCAGAGGAGACACCTGCTGGTAATACTCTGGTATTACAATGGACACAAAATAGACACTTCACAGTTTCACATCATCCAGATGACAATGCCTTGATGGAGCAAAAGTGTGTTAGAGAGAGATGGTGTCACATTATAACAACCTGTGTACAGCAGAGTTTACAGTGTGTTTCACATATGTCTTTATTTTTGCCTTTTTCCATACAATCTGTGCAATGTCACAGTGTTATCCCTTTCTCTTAATGCCCATTTTGACTTACTTTTATCTCCAGCTTCCTGAAAGGGGACATGTTTATTGTTCACAATGAACTGGATGATGGCTGGATGTGGGTGACCAATGTTCGCACAGAGGAGCAGGGCCTCATTGTGGATGATCTGGTGGAGGAGGTGGTAAGTACAGCACAAGATGTGAAGGCTATATCTATGTTTTTTAGAAGATGTATATCAAAACATCAAAGATATGGAATCAAGACAGAATTATGAAGTGGCATCGGCGCAGTAAGCTCTGTGTAGGGCTGAAACAGAAGTGAAATGATGTATGAATATACAGCATAACAGTCCATAGACGTCATACAGACTGCAGTCATTGGTCTATTAGAGTTGGTGTCTTGACAGATATCTGTTTCTGATCTTTTTCAGGGGCGGGAGGAGGATCCACATGAGGGAAAAGCGTAAGTTGTGTTGCACTGAACTCACTTTTCTTCGTGTTCAAAGCAGGATGTAAAGGTTCACATGCATCATTAGATACGATTCTCTATGATGCAGCGTCTTCTTAGTCAACTTAATTTTGTGAAAGTGTTTGCCCTCTTTTATACTGTTAGACAACATATCATTACAGGATAATATCCACCCTGTTATTTCAGTGTCTTTGCCTCCATTCACACAACCTAGTTTGCTTTGTCCTTAAGAATAGCATGACATCACATTGTACACAGTATGAGTCATTATTGTCTCCTAACCTTTGGCAAGTCTTACATTTGACTGAGTTCGTGACTCTACCTAAAAAACAACCTTGAGCATGCCAGATCCAATGGATGAGGCTCCTGTGAGAGGATACACATAATTAAATTATGGTCACATCTAAGCGTTTCTTTCTTTTAACTCCTTTGGACAATACATAGAAGATAAAAGGGCACATGTGATATATTAATTTTGCGAAACATCAGATGAATTTCCCCAATAGCGATGTCAGTAATTTAAGATTCCTGTGTTTAGAGATGGTGTTTTTGCAGTAGGTTCTACTGAGCGTCTGCATTTTCTTGATCGAGCTCATTTTTTTTTGTCTGCACCTCTTTCTCCTGTTGCTCTCGTTCGATCTGCTGAACAGCTGGTATCACGGAAAGATCACCAAGCAAGAGGCCTACAACCTGCTGATGACAGGTACCATTCCTCTTTGCCTTTCATTTCACCAACATTATTAATCACTTGTGATGTTATCGTGCATTCTACTTGTCAGAAATCAGTTGTGAACATCAAAGTTCATTTATCAAA
>CAKALU010036195.1:0-13715 GCA_916700995.1 Hozukius guyotensis | reverse complement strand
CTTTTCCTTATCAATACTCATTAAAGCTAAAATCTAGATGTAATAATGTGAAAATGTGTCGCCATGAAGCGACCGCAGAAGTCTGAGACCTTCAGTCATCCGTCAGTAAACAGAGAACGGCTGACGGTCGTCATTTATCTGCTTTCTCCTCGACTCAGACTCGACGTTTGATGTTTTGATAAAGGCAAAGTGTTTCTTCTAAACTCGGCGGCAGATATTCCTCTCATTCAAAACCGTTTTCAGTCAAGCGGAGCTCTGTTTGGTCCTGTGTGTGTTTGTGTGTGCAGCAGATTAAAAGGAGGATGTGATGGTGTTGTATTTTCGCTGACGTTCTGTCGGATCAGTCGCTGTGGAAAAACTCTCCATCTTTTTTTCTTCCTCAGAAGTGTGAAAGCCTGCAGGAGATAATCTGCTTCTCTTTCTCTTCTTTCTCTCGGCTCCTCATCCTCTTCCCATCTTTCCCACTGTACTTCTTTAGCCCTCTATTTATTTTCTTCCTCCCTCTCGTATAAGACATAAATACTTTCTGTCTCGCCTCACCTGTCTCTGTTAAATTGGTGGTTTTCATTTTTGACATTTACTTTTGTCCATCCAAGGCGGAACGTCTTTTTTTTCTCTTTGTCCTCATCATCCATTAATCCAACTCTTTCCAAATTTTCTTGTCATCTGTTATTTATTTATTTCCATTTTTCCTGGAGAGCAGCATTTCATTTTGTTCCACCTGCTCTGCATGCAGTCTGAGGAGTGGATGAATATTTCATGGCGAGGGATCCCTCCACCTTTCCCACGAGAACAAGTTACTAGAGCAAAATGAATCATCTGGAGTCAGCAGCTCACCTTTTACTCCGGCAAATAAAACACTCGTCGTCCATTAGAGGCGTACAATCAAAAGCCCGTCATTTGGGAGGTTTGTCTCAGGAGTTCAAGAAAAAAACGCTCCAAGAACAAGACTGACCTTATTTTCACAAATGCAAAACATATGTAAAAAAAAAAGAAAAGAAAGAAAAAGGTGAGGAAAGTAAGAATTTATTGAAGTGAACTGGAAACTCTAACTTGTTTCTAGAAATACAAAGTCAAGTCAAAGGTATTTGTTCTCATCCCAACTCGTCACATACTGGCGCTTTGTCAGACCCCTCGGCGTCACTCTTTGGTCGCAATAAACTCATGCTTAATGCTGCGAATTAAACAAAACACGTGCTTAGGTTCAGGCAATAAAACAACTATAGTTAGGTTTAGGAAAAAACAGCAATTAAAAAAATAATGAAGCCAAGAACCAGGTGTGGACGGGCCTGTGGCACACGAGCCATTCCCTGAACCTGAGCCTGCTCTGACTATATACAGTTATGAATGAGGTGAACTACGTGACCATACATGAATGGACACAGCCTGGTCTCATCTCACATTCATTACCATTTACTCTCTGATCACATATAAACTACATCACTGCCGAAAGGCGAGACAGATGCTTTCAAATGAAGTCACGTGTGTTAATGTCAACGCTAAAAATGTGTCCATTTAATCTCATTCTAGTATGGCCACATTAAGTGTGGAGGGGTTGTGCAGGTGGACATGGACAATAAATATATATTACATCTTTATATACAAAAGATGGGGTTCAAAATGACTACGTTTGTACATTGAAAATGACACTGAACGTTGTGAACACAGGACACAAACAGCGGTCTCCTGGATGAAAGCCTTGTGTTTGTTGGATGCCAAAATATACAAAATGGTTCCCTGTTGCAGGTTTTTACAGGGAAACTCAAACCTCCACAGCTGCTCCTCATCCTCTCTGTGGCATTTCAATGACAGGAAATTATAATTCAGAATAATCTGTAGCCTTTTTTTGTGGCGTGCAGTTAAAGAGACAAACATGAAACAAGGATCCCATTGTGGAGCCTCTTCTTTCTTTCTGTATCCGAGTCCTCAGAGCGAGGGAGGAGGCCGCTTTCACTGAATATATCATCAGCTGCAGGAAACCCAGAGTGGTCCAATTATCCAGAGCTCTTTAACAATGACGAGGACACACTGAGAGACAAATTGGAACAAAGGTTTCTTTTTCTCCACCTGTGTCTATACTTCTGTTCAGAGAAACAGAGTGAATGTGCTCTGTGTCCATCTGGTGTTACTGTTTACATATTTTTGTTAGTATAAGATAATAATAACGACTTGTGGTCTAACGTTCACTGCTGCTCAGACTCTGGCTCCAAATGACGTCAAAGGTGCAAGATGGCAGCTTCCGTATCCAGGATATTTTGGCTTCATTTTTATGCCTCTGCGCCGGCGAGAGCCGTGGCCGGAGGCATTATGTTTTCAGGTTGTCCGTCCATCCGTCTGTCCGGTCCATTCTCGTAAACATGATATCTCAAGCTAATCATGCTATGTGCTCCGTACGGAACACCGTTAAGCTTAATGATCTTCCGTACACAGGCGGAGGCGTTACTTTTCCCCACTTTTCTCAAAAACTCTTGGTCCAAAAGACATCAGTCAAAGTGTAGACTGTCTAATGGATATTCCCCTGGAGAATGAGCACACAAACAAGCTTGACTGGCTCTTAACAACAGAGGAATGCTGCCTTGCGTGGTGCTGAAAGGCGAAAAGTGTACGGAACAACGTTAGTCTACGTTACTATTCTATTACTATTATTCTCTGTGAGCTCTATAGTATTGCCACCATGCTGTGTGATGTCAGAGGTTGATGCCACTGACCTTTTTCCCTGCATCAACGTGCATCAACTGTCTTTTTAAAAAGTTGTGACAGTATGAAATACGGTAGATGACTTTTTTGTTTCAGCGCGTCTCGTCTCAAAAACATCCGAACGAAAAGCTTTGGACATCATCAGCGGACGGTTTCTCCTTGTGTTTCAACAGAACAGGGATTAATGATTTGTTCTTCCTGTGACCGACGCACAGAACAACCTTGAGCGGTATCACACAGGTCCTGACTGAGTCACGCTGATGAGCTCTTGCGCTGGATTTCATCATCCACTCCCACTGTCAGAGGACAGACCCGCCCCACGCCGCCCTGACGCTTCACCCCGCAGCAGCAGCGGCGGTATTTGAAGTGCAGGCGGAGGGTAGCGAGGGTAATGGATGTGACGCTGCAGGATGCTCGCAGGCTTCAAACAAAAGGATCAAGCCTCCGGAAACGATGAAAGACAGAAACAGAAATCAGAGCTTGTTTTATTTTCATCTCACATGAAGGAGGGGTGACCTTAACCTGACCCTAACCTACGATGAAAGAACAATGCACGATCTTACAGAAGCATTTAAGAGTATTTAGATGTTGAGGGATGTCAAAGATAATGATAGTATTTAATGGGCACAATCACAGAGATATGTGGACAATGTAATCTAATGAACCCTCTGGATTTAACACAGCCTATTTTTCATTTTGTAAAAAATGACTTGTTAAACAAAGCTGTTTTGTCTTTGACATCCCCCTTGTTATTATTTAAAGCTCTGTTAAATTAGGTTTTGTTCCCTCCGTGGACGCCGAAATAAAAAAACAACAGGTTCCGCAGCCGACACACGCTGCAGTGGCGCCTGCGTAGACGGGCCTTAAGTCTGATATTGAGGACTGTGTGGTGTTATTATACTTGATGATCCGAGAAAGACGAGATGCTCTTCTTATTTTCCCTAACAAGCAGCAGAAAGAGCCAGAGCCGGGACTGGCTCTTCTGAAGGAAACTACAGAAGGACAAAGATAAAGTTGTGTTTTGATGTAGGTTTAAATCTGCTCTAGATGAAGAACTGCTGTTTGTTCTTGTGGTCAGAATTGGTCTGAGCTGACAGAAACCTAACGTGAACATAATCCATTGTCAACACAGGACGCTTCTCCCGCTGCAAACTGCATTTTGTTGTGTGTTTGTATGTCTCACCCTTCATGTCGTACAGCACCCTGGCCACCCATACGTCTTATGCTCCAGGAGCCGGCTCTGGGCCTGATGGGTTTCTGCGTCCCATTTCCTCCTGTTTGTCAGCGGGTTCGACAGATGTTGAGGCAGGCTGGGAGACAGAGCTAGCAGAAATATGGCCCATCACCTTCCTCCTCACCTCCTCATTTGCTTCACTACTCATGAAATGATGCTCTAAATGAGCTCGTTAGAGCTTTTAGGGGGAAACATGAAGGAAAGTGAATTTTTATGGGAAAAGGAAACTTTGCTGCCTTACTTCCTCTGATTCATATTTCTATAGCAGATGCAAAGTTTGCAGCATATTTTAGATACTTGTGTGTGTCTTTAGTTAAATGTTTGAAATTCATATTTGGACAGTCAGTTTCTGGTATCTTTAGCTTGGTTTGAAAATGTGGATTTGATGTTTTGTCATCCAAAAAACACAGTTATCCTCTGTAGCAGTGCAAAAAGATGGCTTTCATCTGTAGAAACCTGTAGGCCTGTAACGGATTAGTCTTCTTCTATGTTGATCAGCTGGATATTAATAACTTCAGCACAAAGCTCATAGATCTGTGGTACCAAACTGGTCTCACTTCCAACTCATCCAATGCTGCCGATTGAGCAGCGCCCCTCGGCATCTGAACTAATTTTGTCACATCACTCCTTAGTCTCGTGAATCGTTGGTATCGTCAGTCCCGTGAGTCCCGTGAGTTGCTAGTCAGTGAAGTTAACGTCCTAACCCTAACTAAGTGGTTGTGTTGCCTAAACCTAACTTCCTGTGAAAGCGAAAGTTTATTTTGAAAGGACGCTATGCATTAACGATCATATATTGACATACCGTCCCCGGTCCATCCAAAAGCCACGCAAGAGGGTTTCCCCGTGCGTCTGTCTCCGATGCCGAGGGGCACTGACTAAGCAGCGGTATTTGACGAGTTGGGAGTGAGAATGTGTTGATTATTTCTCACGATTATTCATAGATTTTAGCGACAAAATATTTTTACTGCGCTCTCACATTAAAACAAACAGAGCACTGTTTTCACTTCCATGATGTGCTACAGTCCAATATGCAATATTTTTTTTTCTGCAATATATGTTGCGATATGAAAAAATACAGGAATATTTACCCTAACCTTTTGTTAGCTATATTTTAAAGTTAAATTAATCAATCTGGTGCACTTTGAGAGCAAAATTTGCAACATTATGAGGCTAGATAAACAATTTTATGCTCTCAATTTAATCATAAACACATTGGTTGTATAGATAATATCTATCCCCAAAGGTGAAGCCCAAACATCTGCAATGCCAGCTGGTAGCAGCTCTTAGTTTAGGAATGATATGCAGTGGAGTTTTCTCTGAGCAGAACACGCATTTTAAACATCAATATTGCTGTCGAGCCAAAATTGTGATCGTGATTAATATTCTATTATTGTGCAGCCCTGAGCCTGTCAGTGGACGTAAAATGATGCTGCCAGGTTGCCCCAAATGATTACATTACAGCTTGTTTAGCGGCTGCGGCGGGCTCCCTCAATACTGAACCAATTTCATACCCCCGTTAGTCACTTCAGACACAGAAAGATGGGGAAATGGGTCCAGGTTGAAAATTACCCTTTAAGGTGGACTAGGCGCTTTGTTGACACACTGCTTTGCTTGTTTCATCTGACTTTCAAGTGAACGCTGTGCATGTGTTACCCAGGAAACCTTTCATGGTCCGGCGTTCAGCGGCTCAAAGGCGAGGAATGAAAGAGGCGAGCGGGCACATACATCCCGTTCCTATCTGTCACTTCGACTCAGTATTTGGAAGAAGGGTTACACACTGATAAACACTCGCTGCCATGGTGAACTGTTAATTGAAAGGTCAGCGTAGAAGGCTTTGCCAGAGGCTACAGCTTTAATGATATCTCTTATTACCCATAATTCCATTAGACGGCGTGCCTTTGAATGTTCCGGCCGTGCTTATTTGGTGCGCCTTTGAGTTCAGTCGCTCCCGCTGCGAGACTTCCCTCGGTTGAGTTGAAAAGCAAAGTGAAATTGCATTATTCCCTCTCTTTGGTCCCGTGTCTCTCTGATACGCTTCATTTGATTCCACATCATTAAATCCGAGCTTGTGTTTGTGTGTGAAAGATAAAAGGCCCTCCGCTAGGAAAACACAGTTACCCAGCTCACATTTACATTTCGGACGTATTGTAGGGTTCTGCGGGTATGTCGGCAACCCACCCGTCTTGAAACACGGACCCTGTGTCGTTTACCATGCTTTGTGGGTGTGACTTTTTGCTGTGTCATCACTATTCATATACAACTAATGTGTTTATGATTAAATAGTTTACTAGAGCACAAAGTTCTCCATAGATCTAGCCTCTTCATTTGGCTGTCAAAGTGCACCAGATTGATGCATTAAGCTTTGAGATGTACCAAATGTTCTTCAGGGGGAGCATGACCCCGGATCCCCCGAGAGGGTCCCAGGTCCACCCATCAGAGTCTCACAGGATGCTGTAGGAAACACTGTATTACGTCATCCAAAACTGAATGCCCCCCCACTTTAAAACTCATTTCGGTGCCGCTGAGTGACGAGCAAGGAGACGAGGAGGCACAAAATAGAGAAATGAGAAGAACCTAAATGGTATCTTATATCAACACAGTCTCAAGGCAGTTTGTGGGATAATCATGAAATTTAATCTATTTGATTCGTGTACGTAGACATACTTTTTTTGTGACTCTCAGCACGACTTCCAACAACGTATTTTTTGCGCGTTTTCCTACGAATGTCCAACAACACGTGACGCACGTGTCAATTTCCGCTCCAGTCTTTTCAAAATAAAACTACTTAGTTAGGTTTAGTAATAGATCGCCTTGGTTAGGGTTAGGCAACAAACTAATTAGGTTTAGGAAAGGATCGCGGTTTGGGTTATAAATAACACCGGAAGTGCCGTAACTTAAGTACGGAAGTTACGTGACAAATAAATCAGCTCCGACTTGTGGTTTCACACGGGATACGAACATAGGTCTCCTGGGCGAAAGTCCTGTTTTTTTTTTAACCCATCCATCTACCCCAACCTCCTCCTTACGCAGCGTTCACAATTACATGGATTACATACGTATTTGTATTTCATGACTATTTCACGAACTGCTGTGCGACTGGGCTGCTGATATGGTGAAAAAACTTTGTTTGTATTTCACAACACACTCTCCATTAGGCCATTAGATAAGTTATTGAAGGGCAGCCTGGATACAATCTGACCATTACAACAGTCCAGTGAGCTCGCTGGTCTGAATCTCATAAACCTTAAGTTTATCTTCTTTTTTTAATCGTTGTAGTCTACATACAGGCCTCCAGTTAGGATTGTGTGCTGGTGTAAATGGGTTCATAATTATCAAAACACAGAAAGTGCACAGAGCTGGCAAAAGAAATTTAATAATAAAAAAAAATCAATATTGGACGATTCTGCAGATTTCATTCAATTATATTTTATAACCGAACTGCGTCTGACAATAAACACATATAGGAGAGGCTCTCTGGAGCTTCCTGAGGGAACCACTGCAGATAAATGTGGAAATAATAAAGATGGACACACCACGGCAGGATTTTAATGAGGTTTAGCTTCAGCTGAGAGTTTTCAGCTGAGACTTTTCCAATACGGGAAAATCAGCGACTGAGGCTTCTCCTGCTGCGCTCAAATCCACTAAATTAACTTTGTGCGACAAAGTGGTAAATAATCAGTTAACAGACCCTGCATGAAATGTTGTCATGTGCAATTTACAGTCCAACGTGCAGCACAGTCACACACACACACACAGATGTGTTAATGTGGGAATATGCTCCCATTCCCTGGGAAACAGATAAGGAAATCCCTGCTGCTTCTAACAGGCTGAGGATTTACTTTAAGCTCTTCAGGGAACATCTCTGCTGTAAAGCTGCTGCACTGAACCGAAGGTCCTACAGATATACTTATTAAAAAAAAGAAAATCATTACCTGGAGCTCATCATTCGCCATCTCTTTTAAAAATCTAATAAAAGATCATCGTCTGGACTGAAGTTACCTGCAGTCTGTTGAATACGTTTGACATTATTGGATATGTTGGGAGCTTTTATTTTCTTTGTGCTGGGACCTTCGGCTCAACGTTCACCTCAATTTCATAAAAATTCCTGAGAGGCTGAAAAGACTGAAAACAAAGAAGCAGAGCGAAGACATTTTACTCTCCTGCAGCTGGTTTTTAAATGTACCCATACCAGTATGTTTATTACACAGAGGATGGGACTTTTTGGACATTTTCACAACATCAATTTTATGTAGGTTTATCAAAGTGAAATGCACATGATGATAAATAATCAGGTAATCGATTGAATTGATTGTTTGGTTTGTAAAATTTCAGAAAATAGTGACACCTTCAAAATATTTGTTTTGTCCAACCAACAGTCCAAACTTCAAAATTATCAAAAATAAATTAACTTGAAAAAATTACAAGGAAAAACAGTACAGTTGTTTAATTAATAACTAAGCACCGTATTGCATAACCCCTTCATATATTTTATATGTTAAACTCTTAATCTGTAAAGTAACTAAAGCTGTCAACTAAGATAAACTAAGATAGACCTTTATTGATTTCCAGAGGAGACATTCAGATGTTGTTGCAGCACCACAAGGAGAGCAGATAAATGGAGAAAGTAAAAGAAAGAAATAGTCAAGTTGAACTTTACATCCATGTCTGTCCAAAATATCATCACTTTATCATTTTATCCTGCTAGAAAATTGTGTGAAATCATCATAATTGGCATATGAATTCTTGAGTTATGGCCAAAAATGGGTTTTGTGAGGTCGCAGTGACCTTCGACACATCAGGCATCAGACACATTGAGTCCAAGTGGACGATTGTGCCAAATTTGAAGAAATTCGCTCAAGACATTCCTGGGATATCGCATTCACAAGAATGGGATGGACGTGAGGTAGTTTTGTTGCCTTATCCTAACCAAGCTGATCTTTTCCTAAACCAAACTAAGTAGGTTTCTTTTTGCCTAATCCTAACCAAATTGATATTTTCCTGAACCTAACTAAGTAGTTTTGTTGCCTAATCCTAACTAAGTAGTTTTGTTGCCTAAACCTAACTAAGTAGATTTGTTGCCTAAACCTAAGGAAGTTGTTTCCTCTGAAAACGGAAGTTCATTTTGAAAAGACTGTATCCATGTAAGGAACGGAAATTGACACGTGTTCCAGGACATTCGTAGGAAAATTTACGAAAAAGGAGGAATAACTTTTTCGTAAGATATCATACGAACCGTTTTCAGGACAGCCGTGTTTTTTAGCATTACATAGTTTTAGGTACGTCTGTCATGACTTTGACCTGTTGGTGGTGGGATTGAGTTAAATGAAGAGTAAAAAAAAAAAACACTCTGCTGCTGCCTTCACGCTCTCAGCCGCCTGACCTTCAAACCTTCAAATATGTAATCCCAAACCCTCGTTTGAAAAAGGGCCTGTACCAGAGAGATGCTGCAGCTCCAATCTGATGGCCTGATGGACCTGTGTAATGCAGGAATGAGTTCAGAATGGAATCAATTTTACTCTGAGAGCGTCTGAATGAAGCCGTGACATGCGGGAGAGAGACTGTAGACGGCCTCTCAGCTCGCCGTGGACGGCGTGATGAAGATGGTGATAATGGCAGCAGAGTCTTAAATGCTTTTATCTTTTTCCCTGGTGCCTCCGACATCAGCCTGAACCGATCTGCACTCACACAGCTCCTCTTTCTTAGACAGAATTAACTCTGTGACATTTCTGTAATGGTATTTATACAGCTACACTTCTGCAGTGATGGAATAATTAAGTACATTTACTGAAGTACACATTTGAGGTACTTGTACTTTACTTGAGTATTTTCTTTTCGTGCTACATTTATTTTACAGCTTTAGTAATTTTACAAGATTTTTACATACAAAACACAGCTTTTCCTTGTTATTATTTTAAAAATGTAAATTTATTTTTAGTACATTTAAGGTTTGGACTGTTGGTTGGACAAAACAAACACTGTGAAAATGTCACTATTTTCAGAATTTTTTTAAACCAAACAATTAATCGAATCGATTACTCGAGAAAACCATCAGCAGATTAAAGGTCTTTACATACTGAGGAAGTTTTTTTTCGTGCGATTACTTCATATGTCAATATATTTTTTTGAGCTGTTGTTTTTGTCATGAATACTTTCACACAGAATGCAAATATTATGTGGAACAAGCTCGATTTTTCTGAGCTTTTCGCACCGTGAATAAAGGCATCAACCAATCACGCTGTATGGAACGGGTTGAGTTGCGTCTATATTTATGAAGCAAAAACACGGAGGCTCTGTAGACCGAACCAAGACGGCAAACATTATTACTCCTTTCAACCTTAGCAAAGGCAGCGCAGACCAGATCCACTCTCTCTGTTCTTACCTTTCACAATAAAAGCCCTAGACTAATTCGCAGGCGAGTATTTAGCATTTTCCTCACGCCCCCAGTGTGAAAAGGCCTTAGTCCATAATGAAAATAATTAGTCGCAGTTGTATATGAAGAAGTTCAAAATGAGCTCCACCTCAACCAATTACAACAGTAAAATCCTGCTTTTACATCAATGCATGAGTCATAATAATCTAATGATAAAATAATATAACAGTCACAGTGGACATTTTACAGCATTGAGAACTTTTGCTTTCAATACTTTCATTTGCCTGATTATACTTACATACTTTTACTTCAAGGTACAGTGTGTAGGATTTGCTGACATCTAGTGGTGTGGTTGCAGATTGCAACCAACTGATTACCCCTCAACTCACTCCTCCCTTTTCAAGACTGCGGTAACTTGAGCCGCCGAGTGCAAAACCGTGGTAACGCGGTTCACCTCGCTCAGAGGCCATCCTCACCATAATAACACTACTTTAGGAGCAACGGAAGTCGGAGGGCGGCTGGCAGTACCACGGTTTAGTACTCTGCAGCTCACATTAACGCAGTTTCACAAGCGTGTCGGAGAACTACGGTGGCCTTGAGGTAACAGAAAAACGTGAAAGGCTCTCTCCAGAGCCAGTGTTTGGTTTGTCCGTTGTGGGCTACTGTAGAAACATGGCGGACTCCGTGAAGAGGACCCGCTTCATATGTAGATATCAACGGTTTATTCTAAGCTAACAAAAATACAATGATTCTTATTTTCAGGTGATTATATACTAATGAAAACATGGTTATGATTATATTGCATTTCTGCAAATAGATCCCCCGAAGTATTACAATTTCAATGCAGGACTTTTACTTGTAACAGAGTATTTTTACAGTGTGGGATTAGTACTTTTATTTCAGTAAAGGATCTTAATACTTCCCCCACCACTGCACTACTGCTTCAAAAGTGAAGTGACGACAACGCTTTATTTTAACGGTCCGTAATTTATTGATATTTTTCCTCTGAAGTTTCCTGGAAAGAACTAATTTACAGGAAAACTTTCTTTGGAAGAAGAGCTCCATTCAAACCCAAGTAAATATTCAGTGATCATCCATTTGTTATTGGAAACTTTACTCCATATATGTTGAATTGAAGTTACATCTTTGGTTTGCAACAAGAAACAGTAACACAATCGTACGTAAAGTCTGACTGTTTAGAGATACCTTCAGTCTTGCTTGGAAATAGTTTCACCTTTTCATCTCTTTGCTGCAGTAATCTTGAGACAGTTCTACCTCCTTAAAAACCCTCTCAGACAGCTCTGCTGTTTAAACAATCGAGGTCAGACCAAACAGACGTGATTATTTTCAGCTTCCCTCGAGATTTCCTGCGACAATCGGCCGGCGAGTCGCTCCGTCTTTGGAGAAAAAAAAAAAAAGAAAAGAAAAAGGAAATCCACTCCAGAGCCAATTAAGTCTGAACAGCTTTACAGTCTGAGGTTTGGCTCTTCTGCAGCCTCTAGCTGTGCTTTACTTCACTTCATGACAGAGGCACAAAGTTCATCTTCAAAACTCCACCACTGCTCTCGTTTATCTTTCCCCAGGGGGGCAACGCTGCAGGAACAATATCACAAAACTTCAAGTGTGTTTATAGCGGCGGAGTCTTCAGTGAGGACGAAGCAGAGAGTTTAATGGTGCGACGAGGAGAAAACATCAACTTTTATTACTGAACTACTTGAAGGGAAACCGTAGGACAGGAAGCAGAACAACAAGTCATTACATTAAAGGACGTGAATAAAACTGTAATAAAGGAGAATGCCGTGAGATTAAACTACATTGTGGTGGTCACGTGACAGCTTTTTCAGGAGCTGAAAAATCTATTAAACGAGATCAAACCTGCTTTCAAACCATCCATCCATCTATTTCTTTCCGCTTCTCCGGGGCCGGGTCGTGGGGGCAGCAGTTGTCCTGTGTTTTCATCTTACATCTTTAACCCTTTCACAGTCCGTTTTCAGTTCATGAAAGTTAATTTGTAAACATTTTTGTAACAATCTTATTCAGCGTTCGGTTGTACTTAGCTCCGCCCTCTCCGTCACTTCTGGTTGCAAAAAAACAAGATGGCGACGGCCGAAATGCCAAACTCGAGGCTTCAAAACAGCAGTCCACAAAGCAATGGGTGATGTCACGGTGACTACGTCCACAGTCTATGGTCACGATCACCGGCCTCCTGAGTGAAAGTCCGGTGTTTTTTGACCCATCCATCCACCCCGACCTCCTCCCTAAGCAGACTTTATCACTCTTTATCCTATGTCACCTGACTTCCGGCCATGTAGAGCGTCGTAGTTTGACGCGTAGGGCCACTGACCAAGCTGCCGTATTTGAGGACCAAGCAGGAAAAAAGCAGATCAGAAAGAATTGTCTCTGGAAAGAGATGAAGCCAACTCAACCCAAAGTCCATTTATTTTTTCATTTTGTGAGCCTTTTCTGCCGTTGATGCTGCATGAAGGTATCATTAGTGAGATGTTAGTGAGTGATAATTTGACAGTATTTAGTGTCAGTCAGCATTAATAAACCCCCTGACCTTTGTTTCAGTGACTGCAGATGAGGGTTTAATAATCTCTGTTGCGACACATCACAGCAGCGGCGTGAAGATAACAACAAGACAAACAGTGGAGATAATTAAAACATTACAGCGGAGACACAATGGGAACATAATAGCCACAGTCAACAGATAAACAGGAGCGTAGATGAAGCGTGCTCATTAACAGATTTGCAGATAGAAGCAGATCGCCGGTCGCCGCCAGATGTTCACACTCCAGACTAAAATATCTAAACTACAATATCAACTATTAAATGGGTTTCCATAAACATTCTGTACAGACATTCATGGTCCCCAGAGGACGAGTCCCCATCACTTTGGTGATCCCAGACGTTTCATATATTTCATTAAGGCTGTCAAAGTTAATGCGATAATAACGCATTAATACAAATTTGTTTTAGCGCCACTAATTTGTTTCATGCATTAACGCAATCAATATTTTGGAGATTGTAGCGGGCTCAGTTTTAAAGCTTGAGTGAAAATACTGGCATCATATGAAACAAAAAAACTAAGGAATCCATTGGTACCAACCATAGCTTGTCATGAAGGAGGTTAAATAACGCTCCAAATTTTGGCGAGGAAAAATTGTCATGGCCATTTTCAAAGGGGTCCCTTGACCTCTGACCTCAAGATATGTGAATGAAAATGGGTTCTATGGGTACCCACGAGTCTCCCCTTTACAGACATGCCCACTTTATGATAATCACATGCAGTTTGGGGCAAGTCATAGTCAAGTCAGCACACTGACATACTGACAGCTGTTGTTGCCTGTTGAGCTGCAGTTTGCCATGTTATGATTTGAGCATATTTTGTATGCTAAATGCAGTACCTGTGAG
>CAKALU010036194.1:5979-32046 GCA_916700995.1 Hozukius guyotensis | reverse complement strand
TGTGTGTGTCAATATAACAAAAAGCAGCAGCAGCAGCAGCACAGGAAGTCACAGAAAAAAGTTCCTTCCTGTTTTGTAAAAATATATATATATACAGTATATATATATTTTTTTTTTTAATTTTGCACAATTTAAGACTATGCAACATAACAAAAAAAATAATTAATAATATACAGTGCAGGAAGAAGCAAAAAAAAAACACTGGGCTTATCTGAAGCCTCCACCCAGAGACAAGATTAATATAAAGAAATAGATAAATAGATATATATAATAACAACAATAACAATAAGGTCAAATATATAAAAAAAAAGACAAGTGTGTGTGTGTGTGTGTGTGTGTGTGTGTGTGTGTGTGTGTGTGTGTGTGTGTGTGTGTGTGTGTGTGTGTTGCGTGGAAGTGTATGGTTAGTGTTTGTGAGGAGGATATTGATTTAAATATCTACAAAGACTTATGGGTAATCGTAACCAAACAACATTGTAAGTGGGAAAAAATAAAAAAAACATAAAAACAGATACATGGACAACATGGGGAAAAGCAATTACAAAACAGCAATTAATATATGTGGAAATATAATATATATATATATATATAATATAATATATGTGGAAATGTGCCTGTGTCTGGCATTGGATTCTATCCTTTATTATTTTTATGTCCACCTTGTAGAGCACTTTGTAATGAACACTCATTTTGATAAGTGTTATATATAGATAACCTTCATTATTATAACAATTATTATTATCAACCACACAAGATGTGTTTGTTAACAGATGAAACATTGCACAACATGAGACTAATACAATAATCTAGCATTAAATATTACAATTACAAAGAAAAGGTGCATACAGAACAAGAACAGATAAAATATGTAAAATTATACATGAAAATAATAATAAATTAAATGAAGGGCTATAGGGCTGTACCTGTAATTCATATTCTTCTATTATGCTAAGAAGTTTCAAAGCATTTTTGTTTTTCATGACTTCAAGGGCTTTTATGTAACAAAGAAACTCAGAATGAAACACATTAAACCTATAGGTTTCACTTTCATTTACTTGGATTTGTGCAAATAAAATTCACCAGAAAGTCATCTTTGTTATTGTCCATGACAAGACCATAAACAATGTCCTTTTGAGAGAAGTTTCCCAGATGAGAAACTTTTGGGAAAAGCCAGTATATCAAGCCATAAAGCTCCAGAATACATACAATGAAAAAATAAATGGATGGATAAGGCAAGAAACACAAAAACACACACACACAAATAAACACACACACATACACACACACAGACACACACACATATATAAATATATATATCTTACCTTATCCATGAATCAACTAATGGATTAAGCACAACAATGCCGTACTTTTAAAGTAGTAAAACATCCCTCTTGAGAAAGTAGCTGCAAATTATTTTTTGTTCGTGATAGATAGCTGTTACTCACTGTCTGTTATTAGTTGCCATTATTGTAAAGCACTGAGTTAACTCTGGTATCATGCTAAAGACCACCAGAGGGAGCTCTTTACTGGAAGTCAGCTTGTTTAGAAATGCTCTCTCTGCAGGTTACAGCTGTGAGCATTAGACCATCACTGATGATCACAAAGACCTTCTGCTGTTATTTTATCTGTGGCATTTGATTCATGTGTGATCTGATTAATTTGTCACACATTGAAATGTTACTTGTGTGCAGGTCTATTTATATATGTGAATTTATTACTGTAATAGGCCTAAATTAAGTTGCACAATTTAAGGAATCCTATAAACTTTTTTTCAAATTTTGTAAACTTTTTTGTTCTGATTAAATAAAATAAAGTTCTGGATCTACTGGAAGTGACGTAGCCTGTTGTAATTTTGCCTGCTGGTTTGTCCGGTTTATTAACATGGTCAGCAGTGAGAGCTGCAGCAGTGGGATGTGACACACAGCTCATGCAGGCAATTGAGATACTTCTCTTGGCACCTGATTGCTGCAATTTTGCATCAAAACTTTCCAAGAATATCATCTGCAATGTGCATTGCGAACAAACGTCCATAGATCCGCTTAGAAATTGCAAACAGAACTGCTATGTAATTCAGCACACTTTTAATGGTGCTAATTTGCCTAATTGTAAACAAATATAGTCTAAAAAATGGGGCTCAAGTTGTAGCCTAGCTGGGTCTAACACAATGAAATTGCCTGGCAATAATTGTGAAGATTATTAATTCTCTTTCTCTCTCTTTCTGTCATACAGATCTTGATTCAGCTTCATGGTTAAATTACTTAATGCTAGGTTGTGGTGGTGTTGTATTGAACTGCATTATTTTGTATGATGTAAATAATAGCCAAAATATTACAAGCAGGCTAGGATAGGATAGGATAGGATAGGATAGGATTGGATGAGCTTTATTAATCCTCAAAAGGGAAACTGGTTTGCCACCATGCACAAACAAAAATCGCCAAAAAACATAGACACAACACAATATGTCAACTACATAATAGATAACACACAGTCCATTGAAGGGAAGTACATAGTTTCAATGTGCAAACTGTAAACTGGAGCCTGAAAATGTCCACACAGCATCTCCAGGGCCAGATTAACCCGCTAAGGGGCCCCAGGGCTAAATTTAGTTGTGGACCCCTATTGACCCTCCGTTCTGGAGTCTGGCCCCAGGTTTGCTTCGTGGCAGAGTGTTCATTTCATAAAACAAAAATGTATTTTGGAATATGCACCATGTAAGCATAGTGTCGATATATTGATACGGGGTCCCTTTACAAGACAAGACGTGCCGTTTTCACGTTAGCCACCGTAGTTCTCCTACACGCTTGGCACATGGGAGAAGTTGCAATCTGCAACCTCACCGCTAGATGCCGCCAGATACACACATGATTTAGCGACATCTAGCTGTGAGGTTGCAGATTGAAACCTCTCCTGTGTGCCAAGCATGCAGGAAAACTACGGTGGCCGACGCAAAAAATGCAAAATGGCCCTATCTAGAGCCTGTGGTATAGACTATATAAAGAAGTGGAGGTAGTCACGTGGTTTGTGGACTGCCGTTTTAAAGCCTCAAGTTTGGCATTGCGGTCGTCACCATCTTGGTTTTTGGCCGTCGCCATCTTTTTTTTTGCAACCAGAAGTGACACGAGAGGGTGGAGCTAAGTACAACCGAACACAGAATAAGACATTTTTAGGCGACCGAAATGTTCCGATTAACTTTCAAGAACTGAAAACACACTGTGAAAGGGTTAAAGTTCTAAGACGAAAACACGGACAACTCCCAGGTAGCGACCTGTCAATCACAAGCTAGCCACGCCCTAAAGCATCCCCTGCTTTATGGTGTATTTGACTCTAAATGGCACCATAATTTACTAAATGAACATCATGCTGTATTGAAGAAGACTTGAAACTAGCGATTGAGACCATAAACTCATGTTTACAATGTTTACTGAGGTAATAAATCAAGTGAGAAGTAGGCTCATTTTCTCATAGACTTCTATATAACCAGACTTCTTGTTTGCGCAGAAATAAATGCTGCAGCTCTTCAAGACCAACATTGGTTTCCCGTGTCTCGTTTCACTACAGCTGAGTGGAGTGACGGGGGTTAACTCTAGAGTGAGTAACGTTATTGACTCTGGCCCAAGCAGGAAAAGTTAATACAGTGTTTGGCTGTCCGTTCTGGGCTACTGTAGAAACATGGTGGCCGGCTACGTGGAGAGGACCCGCTCCCTATGTAGATATAAACGGCTCGTACTAAGGTAACAAGGTGATTATACACTTAAGAAAATATACTTATTAAACTTATATTCCATTTCTGAGAATAGATCTCCCTTATTGTTACACACTGGCCCTTTAAGTATTCATCTTTAGTGTGCCCTTCAAATGGATTAGAACAAAGTTTGCATTTATCTTAATCCAGAGTCTGCATGTGTTTTACATGCTGCGGAAGAACAATTTGCACAGATCAATGAATGTGACAAACACACACACTTGAACCTGCATGAATAGTTTGATAAGACTGTGATAAGTTGAGAATGTAAGTCAAAGAAGGTCAGGCTTTGAACAAGGGAGGAGTGTGGTGAGAGAGCAAGAAAAAACGAACGGAACAAAAATAACAGCAGATATTAATTTCAAAGAAGAAAGAAAGACAAAGTTTTTTCTCCTTCTAGTGAGTTTTTCACCAGGGCACGTTTTCACCACTTGTGACACTCAAATAGGAGAGGTGAATGAAGACCATTAGGAGATAAACACAGACAAATGCAATAATCCACGGACTGATGAAGACTCACCAAACATTAGGTAAATCTGTTCTACGTTTTTCTTTTCTAGTAAGTTATTTTCAAAATGTTAACAAAAAAACTCTAGTTCATGCTATTACTTTTGGATAAATCTCTATTTTGTTCATTATATTTCAGTCAAAAAAGTATTTTTTTTTTTTTACAATTGTCTTGTATTGACACCTACAAGATTAAGGGGTATTTAAAATTCTGGGTCAAGTAAGATTTAAGAAGGAAAAAAAAAATATTTTTGGGCTCAAGTAATTTGTGAAAAATATTACAGATTTTTGGAGTACAACAAAACAAATTCTCTTTACTCCCCTCATCATAACAGATATGGATGGAATCATAAATCTAATTCTACTTCTTTCAGGTAAGTGTTACTCCTTTTAATATGTGTGAGTGTACATTTACATTACATTCATCTGACATACCAATGTGACTTAGAATACGTTCATGTCACAGTTTCCCACTTATCCCTCAGCTACTGCATGTCAAGTTGGTGGGTTTTCTATCACACCATGTCCTTGACACTTTCTTTCCTTTCATTGGCTGTATATCTTTATTTCACTGAAAAGCAGCCTAAAATTTGAGGTTTCCATTACAGCACTGTTGACTAGTATATAGTGTCTCCATGACTTCTCTCCCACAGGGCTGTGTTCTCTATCTTCATGTGCACTCCATTCCACGTATGCCTTATACACATCTTCAATACCCTGGCAAGAGGCAGAGAGATACTGCAGAGAGAAATGTTTTGGCATGGCCAATACAGACGACATGGACAAGATGGAAATGGTTCTCAAAGCTCTTGGGGACCAATACTATGATGCCGTGTGGATAGGACTTCGGAAAGGGGGTACTGAAAGGTGGCATTGGTCTTTGGCAGACAGAGATCTCTACAAGGGGAACGAAAGAAACTATCGAATTTGGGAATCATCAAGTAATTTCAACCCGTGTGGAGTTATCAAAAGTGGGAAACTGAGTACACATTTGTGTGGAGTCCTTCGAAATTCAATTTGCTTTGATGGTGAGTCATACACACACATTTTAACAATTTCTTACTGTCTGTATAGAGAAGAATACATTCACAAAATCATGGACCAGTGACAAGGTGTCTTCACAATAGAAAACATAGTAGGCCTACTCAGTTCTCAGGGATATGAGTAGCAGTGTGTCTGCCATATATGGCAGCTGGTGATGACGGCAGAGATAGCAGCACAGTACTTTGCAAGCCTTTTAACCCCCTTTTTGGGCATCCCGAGTTGTTGAAGCCCCCTTTTGACCAACCTGTGAGTGTGTTCTAAAAAAATAAAACTATGATTTCTATTTTTAGGAAGTAAACAAGGTCGAGATCAGTACATTCTCATTACAAATGCTACGATTTGGGCTGTTGCCCGAGACTACTGCAGAGCACACTACACAGACCTGACCAGTGCGAGGAATACACCAGAGTACAATACACTCCATGATGTAGCCGGTGACCAGGAGGTGTGGGTCGGCCTCTTCAAAGACAAGTGGGAGTGGTCAGACAAGTCGGACTCGTCGTTTAGATACTGGAACGCAGACCACGAGATCCATGCTCCAACTAGCCAAGTCTGTGGTGCTTTGTTGAAGAGTCACTCTGGTCGATGGGGGGAACGGCCGTGTGGAGAACCAAACCAGTCCGTCTGTAAATGTGAGCAAAGTTCCTCATTTTGATTCCTTCTACTCTGTTTTGATTAAATTTCAGCTCATGATCTAAAGTACTACTGATTTACAATGCTGATGTGATAGAAATCACTAAACAAATTCACACCTATAGTTTACATGCTACTCTGTCTTGTCCGGTCATGATGAATATAATGAAACGTATGTCTGTCTCATTATACGAGGTCCCGTTGTGAGCATCATCAAAGTGAGGATCAGCTCACAGGACTCGGTACTGGAGCGAAACGACCCTGCAATGCAAGACGACATCTTGAAGCAAGTGAGTCAAAGGTCCCATTTACACTTGTCATTTCAAGTGTCGCAATGGCTACGTTCCAAGTAGCATACTTTTTCTTTTTACTTTTAGTACATACAGCAGCTGCCCTTACAAAGCATGCAACAGTACAAAGTACTATATGCAGTATGCATACAATTGGGACATACTACGTCATAACATTGTGCCTTGAACTTTGACCCTCTCGCTCATATATCTGCTGAGCAGAGTATTGTGGGAATAACCAGAATAACCAGAAAAGCACACTGGCTTGCATACTGCAAAATGCGACCGGATGTAGTAGGATATTCTGGTATTTTTAGCATACTGCATTTAACATGCTATTTATTGGGACACACTAAATCTTTATCTGGCATACTAAATAGTATGGTGGTGTGGATATTGGAAAACATAGCACGGGTGCATCCCAATAGAGTGCTGCAGGGATGCAACCCGGAAATTAGCATCGCCCTGGTTTCCCTCGACAAAAAGCCAATGGGATTTTTCTGTTGGAATTTGGATTATTGCAGAGAATAAGCTCTGTGGCAAAGAAACGTTTATGATACTTAGACGTTTTGTTCCATAAAATAATCTTCACAAATGAACACCACTTTTACGATTTTTGAAACGACAATGTAAAAGTACAAAGCTATCGTTAAGCTATAAACAAACTACACCACGGTCGCGTGACTTCACGTCACCACCACTAAGCTAACGGTGGACTAGTGTTCGGCGTGATGACGTTTAGTAGTCTCATTTAGCCACTTGTTAGCAACCGCCTTTTTTAAGACACATAAAAGCTTTAAAATTCACGAGTGCGATATTTACTGAGGAATTTTATATCGTAGAATAAAATGTTAAAATCTCTTAAACTCGTGTTAACCACAGAAACCTATTCAAAAATCCATTGACCTCAAGACGAGGGAGCCGGAAGGGTTAAAATCTTAAGTCATATCTGGATTTTAGGACTCATTTCCTGCACCACTCTATTGCCTTATTTGATCATTTCTCATGTGACTCAGAAATTGTTCCAGTGCACCATCATTAATGACGTTCCAGTTTGCTTATTTCTGCTCTGCTTTTGTGAACACCCCAGATAACAGAAAATGACTATAAAACCTTTGTAAAAACATTTTGCTGCACATATGTGAAGTTCAATTGACATTCGAAAGTCCCAGTTTGATTGACATTGACATACAGCGAGTATACAGTGAAAGTATTTTCGTTTTTGTTTATGCCTAAACAGTATACTAAGACAATGAATGTATAGTGATATGCATGGAATAGGGACACACTGCTCGTTTAGCAGTAGAGTTTTTGATATTTCTGTTGTATATATTTCCCTGAAAAAAATCTCATAGTAAGCTTTGCTTTTAGTTAGTTAATTTTCTCTTCTGTTCCTCAGATCATGGAGGAGCTGAGGAAGAAAAATGTGATGGGTGTTTCCAAATTACAATGGAAGAAGCATCCTGATGGGAGAGTTTTTAACAAGGAACCTCAAAGAAGTGTCTGAAAAGAAAAGAATCAGAGAGGCAGTAAACAAAATACCCAGCCATACATGAACATACTTCGAGGCCACACTTATCAATTGTAATATTAGCAGTGAACATTTAACATTTCATTTACAACATTTAAGCATGCATTATCATGACCTTGGGCCCTCACATACACACACATTATTAACATTATGTAGCAGTTATATTGATTATTTTGGTATATTTATATGCAGTGAATCATACCATTATCTTTATATGATTTGTTCTAGTATGTTCTAGTATGACAGTGTACTGCAGTTCTGTGTGTGATTTGTCCAAGTAGTGTTGCCGTACCCCAGCAGAAGCCGTTGCTTGACTCTGCAGGGCAGGCTATACATATACTCTGTAGGACAGGTAGATTTATTCTTGTAATATCATGACTTTATTCTCATTATATTATGACTTTATTATCGGAATATTACAACTTTTTTTCTTGAAATATGATGACGTTATTCTCATTAAATTATGACTTTATTATTGTAATATTACAACTTTTTTCTTGAAATATTATGACGTTATTTTTGTTAAATTACGACTTTATTATCATAATATTGCAACTTTTGTCTTGAAATATTATGACGTTATTCTTGTTAAATTACGACTTTATTATCATAATATTGCAACTTTTGTCTTGAAATATTATGACGTTATTCTTGTTAAATTACGACTTTATTATCATAATATTGCAACTTTTGTCTTGAAATATTATGACTTTATTGTCATTAAATTACAACTTTCTAATGGTAATATTACAACTTTTTTTCTTGAAATATTATGACTTTATTCTAATTAAATTAAGACTTTATTATCATGACAGTACAACTTTTTTCTTGAAATATTGACTATTCTCATTATATTATGACACTTTCTACTTCTACTCCACTACAATCCAGAGGGAAATATTGTACTTTTTAGTTACTTTACAAATTATGATTTTTACAAAGAAACATATGAAGAACTTGTAAAAGATGAAAATGTAAATTAAACTACCCAACAGTTTATTTAAGTACAGCTTAAACAATTAGCCTAGTGGGTTGAAAATGAATGGTTAATAAAACTGTTTTTGCTGCATGTAAAACAGTCATTTTACATGCACAAAACAAAAATCATAGTTCCAGCTTCACAAATGTGAAGATTTGCTGTTTTCCTTTTAATAATTTTTAAAACAATTTTTAATATTTAAGTTTTCATGCATTGAGTACTTTTACATTTAATACTTTAAGTACGTTTTCTTGATTATGCTGATATATTTACTAAGGTAATATTTTCAATGCAGGACTTATAATTGTAATGGAGTATTTTACAATGTGGTATGTGTAGACTACTTCTACCTAAGTCAGGGGTCAGCAACCTGAGGCTCCGGAGCCACATGCGGCTCTTTAGCCCTTCTCCAGTGGCTCCCTGTGGATTTTTAAAAATGGAAATGAATAACTGTTTTTTGTTTACATTTTCATTTTTATTTATCGTTGTTGTAGGTCTATGGTACGACGGTACGACGGAGTATTAGGAAAAAAAAAAAAAAATCTGAGATTTCGAGAATAAAGTCGTAATATTACGAGAATAAAGTCATAATATTAAAAAGTAGTAATTTTACGTGTTATTTTCTTTTTTTCTCATAAAGTTGTGACTTTATTCTCGTTATATTACGACCTTTTTTTCATTAAGTTATGACTTTATTCTCGTAATATTACGACTTTATTCTCGTTAAATTATGACTTGAATCACGTAATATTACGACTTTTTTTCTCGTTAACCTATGACTTTATTCTCATAATATTATGACTTTATTCTAGAAATCTCAGATTTTTTTTCCCAGAATGTGGCCCTAATTGTCCGTAGAACATTTGCACTTTGACCCTCACTGCATTAGACTTATAGACTATATACTTAGACTATAAACCGTGTTACCTTCATCACAATGCTCAAATGTTTTGCGGCTCCAGACAGAATTTATTTTGTTTTTTTTGCCTATAATGGCTCTTTTGATAGTAAAGGTTGCTTACCCCTGACCTAAGTAAAGGATCTGAGTACTTCCTCCACTGTTAACTAGGTCTTGAGTAAATGTACTTACATTTGCCTTTTAAGTTTTACCTTCTCATTTATTGTTTTTTAAAAATACTATTGGAAATTTGACTCTTTCATTCTTTTATTGTGAAACGCAGAAAAAAACAAACAGATTATTTATCTGCATATGAATGTATGGATGAGGAATGAGTCTGAACTATAAGGACTTAAATCTAAATCTGCATCCACTGCTACAAAGAGAGCTAAATCTGCATCCAAAGTGAGCTAAATCTGCATCCAATGCTACAAAGAGAGCTAAATATGCACCCACTGCTTCAAAAACCTCTTACTAGAACAATGTATTGACATAAATAGAAGAGTATATAGTTAGATATAGTATAGTAAAATAAATATAGTATAGAGTATATAATTCACAACAACCACAAACCAGTCAGAGAGAGAAAACCAATGAAATTATGTGAATAACTCTTTCATTCCTTTATTGTGAAACGCAGAAAAAAAAAAATATTTATCTGTATATGAATATATGGATGAGTCTGAACTAAATAAGGACCTTTTCACCTGCAGTCCACGTTAAAGCACCTCCTAAATTTCTGAATGAACTTTCTAGACTTCAGTGGAACTGCTTATTTCACTGAAAGGATAGGGGGGTTTAACATCCGTTGTGAGTGTGCACTTGACTGTCTTGGATTGTTAATAATTATAATATAACCTGGATATATATTATACTTCACTTTAATTATTTTTGGAGAATATTCCCAAGCTACCAAACTAAAATGTTAAATATGTATTTGGGCTGTAACCTAGTACACCCCTGTTATCACGTACGCAGTGGTACATTCCACATGACAACCTGAGCTAGCATCCACATGCAGAGCTGAGCTTCAGCTGCAGACTGCCACAACCACGGAAAAGCATCCTTTTAACCAACAACTTCTCCTCTATTTTGTGCAGTTATAGCCTCATTTCAAGCTATTAATCACCAACATGTCTGCTCCTAAGAAGGGAGACTTGTCTTCAACTGAAAAGGAGTTGTTTGAGGTTATTACTGCAGGTAAGCCTTCTTCAGCTAACAGCTAATCCTCCTAGCAACCCACACAGCTTGCAGCTAGCTCCTGTTAGCTTGTGTGATAAATTACAAATATGACCAAACAGTGTCAGCCTGACTCTTCTGCTGCTCAGTGACTGCCTTGATGAAACAATAGCATTTAACTTAAGTGTGAGTTTTGCACGCCAGGCTTGTTAATAAGCTCAACATTAGATAACAGCTTAGGTTATGTGTAGCTGATAGCTTGCTGCTGCTCACATGCTTTTTTAAAGTTGTGGAGTCATAAGTGTGTTTATTATGTAACAATTGCATGACACACACAAATGCATGACTAAATCTTCTAAATGGTTTAGGGCCAAAATACATTTCTGATCTTCTCCTATGTTATGAACCATCCAGACCTCTCAGGTCATCTGGATCAGGTCTACTTAGTGTCCCCCAGAGTCAGAACTAAAGATGCAGAAGCAGCAATCAGTTTTTATGCACCAAATATTATATATAAATAGTAGTAGAAGTTGCAGTAGTAATTGTAGTAGTTGTAGAAGTTGTAGTTCTTGTTTTTGTAGTTGTTGCAGTAGAGATTGTTGTTGTAGTAGTCATAAAATAGATTATATCATATATTATATCGTAAAAATGTCATAGTATAGTATACCATAAAAAGTCAGAATTTAATATCATAAAAATATCATTAAAAAGTCATAGTATACTCCAACTCTTAGTTCTTTTAAATCAAAGCTTAAAACTTTCCTGTTTGCTGCTGCCTTTTATTAAACCAGATGATGATCTTATACTGCACTAGAGCTTTTACTCTTGTGTGTTATATTCTATTTTAGCTTCTATCTTAGCTTTTATTTTTAGCTTGTTTTTATTTTCTAATCTTTAATGTTTTTATGTTTTTATAACTGTTTTAATTATGTCTTAATGTTCTTTTGCACTTTATGTAAAGCACTTTGAATTGCCCTGTTGCTGAAATGTGCTCTACAAATAAAGCTGCCTTGCCTAAAAAAAAATATCTGAAAAAAGTGGTGGTTTTACTCTCCAGAGCTGCTTAAACTGTTGGTAAAAGCTTTGTGTTTGTATTTCATACTGTAATAATATTGTATTTTATGCACTTAGGAAATGTTCAAGAGGCCTCAAGGCTGCTGGGCTGTAAGGATGTTCGAGTCAACTGCTTGGATGAGGTAACAGAGCATTTCTGACCCTAAAAGCAGGTTGACACGTTTGCCTTCATTTATTTCCAATTAACATGTCTCAAAAAAAGGGGGAAATCTAAGACACAAATCTAAGACACAAAGTAGAGCAAAGTTTAAATATAGGAATAAAATATAAGGTATACAAAATGTAAATGCAATAATAAAGTATATTTTGTGGTAGACCGTAAATGCCAAATAAATAAACTGTGATGTAAACAGGGATGTTAGTAGTCAGGATGTCATGATGCTTTTGCACTATTTTCCAGTTTTTTTAGTAATGTGTTATTAACGTGTATTTAATTGCACAGTTAACAAAACACTACAGAAATATAGTACATTAAAAGATCAATAATGAATTGTGCTGGTGAGATTTAAAAAAAAAAAGAAATGGGTTTATAAAGTTAAATTAATTTTATGTCTAAGATTAACCCTATTTTCAAATCTTATCTAAATATTCTTTTGATATTGGAGTCTTGTTCATTGATGGGTAAATTTGAGGCGTAAAAATCAAACCTTAAATTTGACAGTAATTAATCTACTGCAGTTTTGAAGACATCTCAACAGTCCTCAAAGACTCCTCTTTACTGGCAGTATCAAAATTATTTTATCTGCTGCAAGGTAGATTTTTAATCCATCCAAGGTTGGACTGTAAAACCTTAAACCAAATAAATAAGAAAGCCAGGAGTGACACATCTCCTGTTTCACCCTATAGCAACAATGCATCTCTAAAGCTGAACGTTTTACCATTAGATTAATTTAACCATATACGTAGATTCTGTTTTATTATAACATGTTCATATTTTTTCTGCTTCAAACGACCTGACAGGTTTTATAAAGTTTGTCTTGAATTAATCTTTGAGAACAACAACATTAGCTTGTATCTCTTACTTGAATGTAATCATTTGTGCAGAAGTGTCACCTGTAGAAGAGAAAACATACTAAGATCCTTCAGTAAAGGTCTTTCTTTGTTCAGTGACATCTGTGAGTGACAAGAGCTCTTTTGTGTCCGCCTGTCAAAATCAGGTGTTTGAAACGGGTTGTTCTGTTAAATAATGATAGCTGTATGAGTCTTTTCAGTACTCAAGTAGCTTCAGTACTTTTTTTTCTTCTACTGTTTGCATAAGAGGAGAAACAATACCATCATATCCAAAAATTGTAGAAAGATTGACTGAATACACAAAGGCAAAATGCAAAAATAAAGAGGAAAAAGATAATATACAAAATACAAGTGCAGTTTAAAGTTCATCAATCAAAAGTTCAATAAAAGTTATCCCATTTGTGACATGTAATCGATACTGTATGAAAAGAACAGGCAAGGTGCAATGCATATAAAGGTGAAACGATTTGCCATTAGTGGATCAGCAGAAAATTAATACATTTTGATAATCAATTAATCGTTTCCATAATTTTTCAAGCACAAATATGATTTTTAAGCACAAATGTCAATCATTCTATTATATCATCTGATCATGTAATTGATTATCTTAAGGTTTTTTTTGTCAGACAAAACAAGACATCTGAAGTTGATACTTAATAATTATTAATTGAGAAATTGAGAAAATAATTAGAAGATTAATGAAGAAAAATGTATATTATGTATATCCTTTTAAGCTCTATGGTCTTCATTAATTTGACTGAATATTTCCACTTCACAGTACATATAACATTACAACAGATGAAGTTACAGTCATTAGGACAACACAGACAAAGATAATCATAAATGAAAAATAAATATTCTAATTATTTAACACTTTAAACTCTTTATTATTATTAGGAGCGACAATATCCAATATGCTTAGCAGTATAAAACTGTTTTTCTTTGCAATTTTAATAAAGACATTTATCTTCATGATTAAACCCTGTATATTTTTACAAATGTTCTGTAGTAACCATTTTTTTTTCAGAGTTTTCGATTATATAAAAGTCAAATTTTCCATGTAAATTGTGCAGTGTCTTACAGCTGTTTTTGTCTTGTCCACAGTATGGGATGACCCCTCTCATGCACGCTGCCTACAAAGGAAAAGCAGACATGTGCAAGTTGCTGCTGCAGCACGGAGCGGATGTGAACTGCAATGAACATGAGCACGGATACACAGCGCTGATGTTTGCCGGCCTGTCAGGTTGGAGTTCATCGTCTCAGCATTATAATTAAATATCTCATCTCTGTCTTTTTGGAAAGTCTCTCCCTGTATGTGTTGTGATTCCTCTTCCTCTGTGGCTGCAGGTAAGACTGATATCACGTGGATGATGTTGGACGCGGGGGCAGAAACAGACTTGGTCAACTCTGTAGGAAGGACCGCCGCACAGATGGCCGCCTTTGTCGGTACGTCTGTTTGTGACATGCGCTCATTCACATAACAGTCAACAGTGTTGTTCAGCCTTGTATCGTCATGCACACAAAGACGAGGGATCACACAGCACTTTTCTTGGTTTAATGGTAGGGAGGCTACAATTTACACTTACATTATTAGGATATTTTTAACAGACATTAAAACCATTAGGGCTGCAACTAACGATAATATTATTAGTCGATTAATCTGTCAATTATTTTCTTGATTATTCGATTGGTTGTTTGCTCTATAAAATGTTAAAATATGGTGTAAAATGTATTCATCAGTGTTTCCGGAAGCCCAAGATAACGTCCTCAAATATCTTGCTTTGTCCACAACTCAAAAGTATTCCGTTTGCTGTCATAGAGGAGTAAAGAAATCAGAAACTATTCACATTTAAGAAGCTGGAATCAGAGGATTTTTACTTTTTTTTTTTCTTTCAAAAATGACTTAAACTGATTAATTGATTGATCAAAATAGTTAACAATTAATTTAATAGTCGACAACTAATCGATAAATCGTTGCAGCTCTAAAAACCATACTGCATAGGGTTTTTTTTTTTCACTTTAAGATGAAATCAAATTTTAATTACTTTTTGCGAAGATATATCCTTTGTGTTTGTTTTGACTTGTGTACTTATTTGGTCAAAGTTTTGTTGTTGTTTCTGCAAGGATACATCCGTGTTCTCCAGGGGGTGCGAATTTTTGGTACTGACTGACGATGTTGATACCAATAATATGATTGGTACAATATCTGTGTTGCCACAACAACAAAAAAACATTGTTAGCAGTTGCTCAGGTCCATCTGGGACTTGAACAGTCCCCGCATTACTCCACAACTCCGTACAGAGTGCCGAGCTGACAGGATTTCGCTTGCCGTCACCACAACTGGACCCGCGAAAGCAAGACATCTAATGGGAATCAGTGCCAACGTTAGCAAGCTAGGTTAACTAGCTTGTGTTGCAAAGGGACAGACGGTATACAGCCGTTGCTCTGCGTGTTTGTTGAAAAGGGAACCTTGTGCCGAGATGTAATTATGACTGAGCAAACTCAGATTTTGGATCCCTCTAAAGCTTTGGCCGCTTGCACAATATACTGACAAGTCAAACACATTTGGAATAAAAAAGTATCCAGTTAGGCAAGTTAGGCTCCAACTGGTCGGAAGTTGGTGAAAGAGCCAAGGTTTCTCAGTTTAAAAATAGCAAATAGATAGCATGTAACTTGCTCTGACTTAACATAAATATGTGACAAACATTACATTCATGTTGTGGAAAATGAACCGTCTCTTCTTTTCCCTCCTCAGGGCAACACGACTGTGTCACGGTGATCAACAACTTCTTCTCCCGTGCCAAACTGGATTACTACACCAAGCCCCAGGGTTTGGAGAAGGAACCCAAGCTTCCAGCCAAACTGGCCGGACCCCTTCACAAGGTCATCATGAGCACCAACTTGAACCCCGTCAAGGTAGGACTCCCCTGGACAGGGAATGGTAACATAGTAATTGTGCCTCCTTGTACATTTCTGGGGAATATTAACAGTAGTAGAGACATATTAATTGTCTGCATGAGTGGTTCTTAATCCAAACACACCAGCAGCCAATTACACTGATTGCATGCCTTTATGTAGTGAGGGGGAAAGTAATCAGAGAACTAATCAGCTGCTGCAGTGATTAGTTAGATTAGAAACCAGCATGCTCTTGTGCCTCTTGGATCTTGCGCCATGCATGAGAGCACAAAATGAGGTTCAATTTGTGCCAAATATAGACAACTTCTATCCGCTTTGTACAATAGTGCCTACTGTTACAGCTACAAAGGGGAACTCCACCAATTTTACACATCAAGTCTTTTTACAAATCTTGGGGGGAGCACTACTGCATATATGTTTAAAAAAAAATGTATTGGTATGTATATGTATGTGGTTCCAGAGGGAGCTGCACGAAATTTGATAAATTGCCTTAAGTAATGTCACATGAGTCAGCGTTGGTTCGGGCCACTGGGCATCCTCCAGGTCTGAAAAGTGCCTTAAACTTGCATTCATTCTAACAACCAGCAGGGGGCGATGCCTCTGGTTGTAAAAAGAAGTCTGATTGTATAGAAGTCTATGATAAAATGATCTTACTTCTCACTCGATTTATTACCTCAGTAAACATTATAAACATGAGTTTATGGTCTCAATCGCTAGTTTAGAGTCTTCCTCATCACAGCATGATGTTCATTTAGTAAATTATGGTCCCATTTAGAGTCGAATAGACCATAAAGCAGGGGATGCTTTAGGGCGTGGCTACCTTGTGATTGACAGGTTGCTACCACTGCGTTGTGTTATGCAGATGGTGATGCTGGTGAAGGAGAACCCCCTGGTGGCGGAGGTGGAGGCTCTGGAAAAATGCCGCCGGGTGATGGAGCTCATCTGTGAGAAGTGCGTCAAGCAGCAGGACATGAACGAGGTGCTGGCCATGAAGATGCACTACATCAGCTGCGTGCTGGGAAAGTGTGCCTCCTTCCTCAAGGACCGCGACGACAAGCTGGACGGCCTCATCAAGAGGTGAGTCTGTGGGGGATATTTATTAAGGATTTGTGGCCCTTTTTTAATTGCTAAATAGCAAAATTGGGTTTTTCCTAATTTAGCCAAAGGACCACATTGAGATTTTAGCTGCTGCACTTGATTCATCATTGCAGTCTTACCACAGCACCAGACAAAATTTTTTTTTTAACATCTGGGAAAAGCAGGTTTAAAATCTGCAGCACTGTTTTATCATACACAGAGAGAGAGAGAGACAGGTCAAAAGAGACAAATAATAATTAAAAGACGCATTACAACCTTGTTTTATCAGAATTCTCAGCACAAGACAAATGAGCAGTAGTGCAACAGTGTAGTTGCAGTTCCAAAAATAGCTTCTCTTTAACAAAATAATTAAAGTTTACCAGCAGAAAACTTTCTTTTTCACATTCCATTGCTTTCCAGACAAACAGATTAGCATCAGATCTTATTTAATTTACTGCGGCTGGACTCATTTACATCTGTAGTCTTAGTAAATACCCATGCTAAATAAAAAAAAATGCAGTGAGGATGTTTGTGATGGACTTTGTAAACTTTTGCAAATGTCATATCATAATTAATAATAAATATATGTTATAAATGTAAACTGTAATATCTGTAAAAACTATGAGAAATATGTTTAATATCACTTTTCTGTGTATTTTTTTTTTTTATCTTAAATTAGTGGTGGGAGGTGAAAAGCTGCTCTTTAATGCATTTTAAGGTATTCAAACTACTTTTAAAGGAACTTCTTAGGTTGTAATGTCTGTTGAGTGTGTGTCTTTGTCAATGCTGTCACCGCCGGAGGCAGTATGTTTCAGGTTGTCTGTCCACTTGGAATCCAGTATGAACTGATTAGATTTTGGTGGTCAAAGGTCAAGTTTTGGGCCATAACTTAAGATTTCATATGCCAATTAAACACAAATGTCTAACAGGATAAAATGATGAAGTGATGGCATTTTGGACAGACATGGATGTAAACTGCAACTTGACTTGTTGGTGGAGGAATACAACAGTGAGGCGTGAGTTCCTCCTGTACCAGTTTTACTGGATTGTGATGCAGGTTTAGACAGGATTGTAGCCATGATTTGAGCTTCAAGACAAAACTGAGAGGAGACTGACTGGAGCTCTGTCTATTCCAACAGCTTCTTTCAGTTTAACATTATATCTAATGATTGAAATTAATCTTTCAAAACATATTGAAGTACCTCTGAAAGCTCTTATCATGATAACAGTTGGAAAGTGTTTAGCATTTCCATTATAAAAGTTGATCTCCTCGATCCCCGTCCTGCAGTTTGCTGAAGGGTCGGGACGGCGATGGCTTCCCCGTGTACCAAGAGAAGTTTCTCAGAGAGTGCATCCGCAAGTTCCCTTTCTGTGACGCCACTCTGCTGCAGCAGCTGGTGCGGAGTATCGCCCCTGTGGAGATTGTGAGTTTGCATGAGTGAATTAAAAACTGTTTGTGTTTAAAGCCAGTATTTTGCTGCTCTTTATTACATCAAAATAGATCTTAAACTTTACATTGGATTTGAATGAGTCTCATCTAAATGTTAAACTATCTGTGTTAGTGTTTTGTTTTGCGATGCCTAATCTGTTTTCTTGTCCACTGTTTTTCTTTCCATCCTCGCAGGGTAACGACCCCACAGCTCTGTCAGTGCTGACTCAGGCCATCACAGGTCAGGTCGGCTTCATGGACGCAGAGTTTTGTATTTCCTGTGGAGAGAAGGGAGCCGAGAAGAGATGCTCCGTCTGTAAAATGGTGAGTGTCAAAACGACAGCAATATATCAATTTATGCCTTTTCTACATGTGCAAAAGTTTTAGTATTTTTTCAACTGCAACTTCTCAGCAGTAAACTTTATAAAACAACGAAGATCTTCCAGAACAATGAAGATGATATTCATCATTTTAAAATATTTTTATGGGGCATTTTTTTTTACTTTTATTAGATAGCCAGAGTGAAGAGATGCAACAAAGGTCCCTGGTTGGATTCAAACCAGGGTCATTGCATTTCATGGTCACTGTGCCATGGGTTCACCCCTGTTCAACTATTTTAATTCCTATATTTAAATTGGTGATACGTTCAGTAGGGGCTTCCATGTGCAGGGAAACTTGTAAGACATTTTCTTTCCCTCAATAATATACAAAGAAAGTCAAAAACCGAAATACACGTACTGTCAATTTAAAGCTGTCTTGATGCTGGTTCTTCTTCTCTCTTATGTTTGCATCTTTTATTCATTATGTTACATGTTCAAATTAAGTCAACTTTATTTTCTTTTGGCACTAGGTGATCTACTGTGGCCAAGCCTGCCAAAAGATGCACTGGTTCACCCACAAGAAGGTTTGCAAGTCACTCCAAGAGCAGAGAGAGGTGCAGGAGGCCGAATCAGCCGAACTGAGGATGCAGCAGAGCAAAGGTAATTGATCTAAGAGACAAAATAACACACAGATTAAAACACTACAACAGGTTAAACACTCATCCCACATGCACAGATTACCATCGAAAGAGTGTCACATGATAAGAGGGGATTACCCCATAATAATAAAAAGTACAGAAACACAAGAAGCATCTACAAGAAGGTCATTTTTAATCAGCAGATATCTGAAATTAACTTCAAACTCACTGCATATTCACTTTAGTCGCAGTGATGGATGAAACCATCCTTCAATGCATACTTTTTAAGTTCTCTCAAGTAAAAGTTTTTGGAAGACTTTGAGCAAAAAAAAAAATGGATTGGAAAATACAAAATGTAAATAAGTAATATAAAAATAATAAAATAAATAAAGACTCAGTATTTTTGTTTTTGTTTTTTTCCTTGAAGAAAAAAATCAGGAATAATTTCTTTCATGAAGTGGGTAAATAAAAACAGATCCTAGATTTTAAAAATCTGTAAAAGAAAAAAAAACATTGCGATGAGACATATAATCCAGGGGAAATCTGCTTTTGATTTTTTTTAAATGTCTAAAAACCGAAAGACAACAAGCCTTTAAAATCTGTTGAAATGATGTTGAAGCCTGAATTTTAAAAGACATGAAAGCTTCATCACACAAATCTATTTCTTGTCCAGGTTGCACTTTGTTAGGAGGAAGTAAAGTTCATTAAACCATCATGACAGAACTCAAAAACGGTTGAAGGTCAACCTCAACCTCAGATGTGTTGATTCAGTATAAAAGCATGGTCAGACCTAACTGTGTTGTCCGTGTGTTTCAGAGGAGAGTGAAGCCGTGCAGGAGGCCACAGACTCCATGCAGGAGGTCTCACTGGAGACCAACAGTGAGGTCGCCCCCTCAGAAACCTCAAACCCCACCTCCATCCCAGCTGCTGACAACTGAGGAAACAGTCAGCAACCAGAATACATCCACAGACCGAGAGCTAACTGGCAGTGAGACTGAGAGCCAGACGAGGAATGGTCCAGCCGCAGATAAGAACCCATATTTATTATCGACCTGAGACTGTCACAAAGGCAAAGGAGACACTAAGGCATACGAGGAAGGTTTGTGCCACAGCAGTCATCTTTTGTGTCATTTTTATATGGTTAATTTTTCAGATATTGTCATATGTGAATGTGAAAATTGTGTAGGCTGGTGTGTTTGTGGTAGAGGTCACTGGGAGGGGGAACATGCGAAGAGCTAATGGTTCACATCAATGATGGAACGTAATTCTGCCTTAAGAAACTGTAGCAATCTGCGCAGGAAAGACGGGACTGTGTAGCCAATCAGAGCTGTTTGTTTGTTTGCAATATACTTGATTTGTTTTCTGGGACGGGGTTTTTTCTTTTTGTACCGATAACTTGATGGCAGATTGTGAATGGATGGCATGGCTGCACAATATTGACCAAAAATGTATATTTTTTAAATATAAACAACCTAAACATGAATTTATTTTTAGTGTATCGTGAAAGACGACGTTAATGCTCAGGATTTTTCCAAACGGTAACAAAATGAAACATGATGATGCATCATTTGTTGGTCAAGCATTGTTGTACACAAGAACACACCATGGCCAGGACGCTTTGTTTTGAGAAATTTTTCAGTAGTATTGTTTTGATATTCTTTCATTTGTTGTGCAGCCTTGAATGGACAGAGACGTTTAAGTCAAACGACAGATCCGACGAGGCTTTGTTTGTCCTGAACTCTGATAATCTACAATATGTCAAACAACTTGAGCTCACATTAAATAAAGACCAACTTCATCAAAGTGTCCATTGATCATATAAATTTTTGAAGTAGATTTTCATATTTTTATCAGCCTTCTCACAGAGTTACCTGTTTATTAGGTACACGTGTACAATTTATTCCAATCCAGTACAGCATTCCTGCAATAAGTCGTAATAGTGAAGCTTGTAATGTTCAGTTATGCCCATATTAATGGATTTTGTAATTTCTATTATTCTTTATCTTACTTCGATTTGAGATGTTGATGATTATGTGATACATTTTCAAACTACAGTTCCTATTATTTGGGGGGGATGTAAACAGGAAGTATAATATTGCCATGCAGTCAGTGAGTTAGCTGTGGGCTACAACTTAAACCCTGTTTTTTAGCTGATATTTGTTTTCATTTTGGCACATTGGCACCATTAAAAGTACGCAAAAGTAGCTGTTCGCAGTTCCTGTTTGCAATGTACCCATAGATGTACAGACAACTATCACTGGATTAGTTTGTTACTGAAGGAAACTTAAAAACGTGAAGATTCTCAGGCAAGTTCTGTTAAAGGGAGCTTCTTTTTTTATTATTATTACTTCTAATTTATGATTTATGGACAATTTACATACGAACTTCCCTTTTATTTGTTTTTTAAGAACACTGGCATGCACCTGTCTTTTTCACCTCACGCAGTATCTTTGCCTCATGTTTCTCCCTGCACACCTCACAGTGTGTGTTTCTAATAACAATTCATTATTAGCTGAGGTGCGTGCGGGAGTTTAACAAAGCAGCAGAATCAGAGAATAGTATATTTATTTATTTAATAGTATATATTTATTTATTCCCTCGTCAAAACTTGCCTACATTACCCTCAACGCAACTTGACCACTGACAGTTCAGTCAGATAGTTGTGTGTCCTATGCTAGTAGCGGCTAATGTAGTCTCGAGCAGCTGGCCTCAAGCAGAGATGAATAGCGGGCTATAGAGGTCTGGTAAACTCACTTCTTTCTAACTCCACACCCCCAGATTTTTCAATCTTTCAAGTTTGTTGCCTTCAGACCCAACTGAAGTTTATCAGACTCCCTCTGGAGCCACAAAAGGTTTAATACAACTTTTTGCACATGCAGTGATACTTCCGCAAGACCTGCAAACAAACTTAGATGTGTAAAATTGGTGGAGTTCCCCTTTATGTAGATTCCTCGAGTAAGCAGGACAATAAAATGCACTGTAATGTGTTTTGACTGATCATTATGAAGCATTTTTGAGGCCACTAATACATTGCAAACACATCTTTGCACTGTGTTACGACTGGAAACAAACATCCTCTCAGCTTGAGGACTGTGTTGCCCGTCTGCAGAAGGCCACAGACTGGAGGACACGGTGACGCTCCTGGCTGCACATCTGGAAGGACCTCCTCCTCTCCGCTGACTTCACCTCTGACGGCACAGCAGATAGAGACAAATGGAATAGAATACAAGCCACACACAACACAAGTAGTAGATAGTGTGACAGGCTCGGGGCTTTGCAGGTCAATAAAGTATGTCCCAGAGATCTTACCTGTTCTATCTAAAACCTGGATAGAAGGCAAACCGTGGATCACATGGTGGCGATAACCAGGTTCATGGGAGATGGGATTGAGGAAAAAAGCTGCAAAGAAGCCCTCATTATTAAAAAAGTATCCAACAAATTACAGACATACGCTCACGCTGCTGTAATCTTGTAGATATCGGTGGACTTGTTGGCTGTTTAAAGCATAAACAGACTATGAGTTTCATCACTCACTTGCAGTTTGGAGCTGCTGCATCCTCCTGAGCTCGTGCATTGTGTCCTCCAGCCCTCTGATCTGGTTGTTGTGGAGAAACAGAAGTCGGAGGCAGGTCAGATGGTTTAGGGACCCTGTATGAGAGACCAGGGAGGATCAACTCAGAGGGTCTTCTTTTTTTAAGGTTTATTTATCTAGGGCACATGTGGTGAACTCGTCCTCAACACTGGACTGCTTTGCATTCATTCAGCTGCACAAATTAATACCCGATAGTGAGCAGCCTCACTGTTTGTGGGTTAAAGGAGCATTAAGTGCTTTATATCTTCGACTGAAATATGTCAACAACAACCATAACGTGTATCTGTCCTCCTAGAAGCACAGTGTGAAAAGTAAGTTGTAAAAAAACAAAAATTAACCTCTGATTTTAGGCCATCTAAAAAAAAAAAAAGATCTTTTATATGTGTTATGATCAAGGTTAAAGGAGAATGGCATTAATTGATGTCTCCCCTGTCTGTCCAGGGGATTCAAACCAGCAACCTCCCAACCAGAGGCCCTTTTAATTTCATCTCATTTTCAAATTATCTTCACAGGAAAAATAAAGATTCACCAGAAATAGACTTGATGTTGTTGTTGTGGAGGTAAAGTTCAGTCAAGCAGCAGTTGATGGAACGGCAGCTGAGCTCTCTGATCTGAAGGATTGAAAATAAAAATAAGTTATTAGTCTCAATTCAAACTTTAAAAATCATCCTGCTGCTGAAATACATGCAGCTTTACAGAAGCCTACCTTGTTGTTGTTCAGCCACAACTTCCTCAGAAAGTGAAATCTTGATAAATCCGGGACGCTGGTGAGTTTTCTGTTCAGCAAAAATAGCAAAATGATTCAATTGAAATCATGTAGCAGTGTGAATCTCAATTTCCCGAGCAGCAGCAGTGAGAGTCACAAATAAATTTGTTTTAAATGCCCAAAAAAGTTTGTCTTACTTTGTGGCAACGCTGAGTTGGCAAACATCAACGTCCCTCCTTATTCCAGACTTCTGAAGAGACTTCTTTATGTCCTGTATTCAGGTTGAGAGAAGAAGAAAATACAGATAGAAAGTGACAAAAGCTACAATCATGTAGCCCTTTGTTATCTGGGCTTTTAAAAGTGTTTGAAAGCCGTTTACCTCAGCCACCTCCATTGTCTGTCACCTTTGGATTCTCACACCTGTTGCCAAGAAACTCCTTGTTGTTACTGAAATCACAACAAACAAAAATAAGTCTTCTCTTGTATTTAAAACAAATATATTAGTTTCATGTTCATTTATCTTCCATGCATGGATTGTAGTAGATTTGTGTATTTTTCCTGTTAAATTTGGAACAGATTATTGATCAAATATCTTCATCATTCATCTGCAGGGAAGGTAAATATCCAGCAGAGGGCAGTGTTTCCCCAAAATTAACAGGAGAACAAAGTCAATTTAGTTTAGTTTGCAGGTTTATTTATTCACATTCCCAATAATATGCAATGGAAGCCCAAAACAATTACTCTTTGCATTCAAGACAACCAGAAACAGAAGAAGAATATCAGTAAAAACCAGTTGGTGAAGTGATTCTTTGAAATAAATCCCTCCACAGTACTGTATTTACTGTAATTTGAGGATTTTGAGTTTTGGAAACTTTCTATGTTTTCTTCAGCTACATTTCACAGGGAAATATTCATGTTTGTATGTTGTGTCAATGTATGTATGTTGTGTAAGGTTTGTATGTCAGATGGAAAAAGTACTCAGATATTTTACTTAAAGGTCCAGTATGTAGCATTTCGGGGTATCTATTTGCAGAAATCGAATATTACTTACATTCTCAACTTATCACAGTCTTATCAAACTATTCATGCAGGTTCAAGTGTGTGTGTGTCACATACGCTGATCTGTACAAATTGTTCATCCACAGCATGTAAAACACATGCAGACTCTGGATTAAGATCAATGCAAACTTTGGTCTAATCCATTTGAAGGGCACACTAAAGATGAATACTTAAAGGGCCAGTGTTAGAGATCTATTCTCAGAAATGGAATATCATTTTAATAAGTATGTTTTCTTTAGTGTATAATCACCTGAAAATAAGAATTGTTGTGTTTTCGTTACCTTAGAATGAGCCGTTTATATCTACACAAGGAGCGGGTCCTCTTCATGGAGCCGGCCGCCGTGTTTCTACAGTAGCCCAGAATGGACAAACCAAACACTGGCTCTAGATAGGGACATTCACGTTTTTGCGTCGGCTACCGTAGGAGATTGCAACCAACTGAAGCCGTCTCCAGTGTGCCAAGCGTGTTGGAGAACTACGGTGGCTGACGTGAAAACGTGAATGTCCCTATCTAGAGTAGTTGTTGTAAGAGTAACGTAGGTCACGTAGAGTGTGTGTGTGTGTACGGGGGAAGTGAGTGGTGAAGCAAGAGAGAGAGAGCGGCGGTGACGACGGCAGCGAGTAACGTTATCGACTCCGGCCCGAGCAGGAAAAGTTAACAGAGTTTGGTTTGTCTGTTCTGGGCTACTGTACAAACATGGCGGTGCAACATGGAGGACTCTGTGAAGAGGAACCGCTCCCTATGTAGATATAAACGGCTCATTCTAAGCTAATGAAAACACAATGGTTCTTATTATAAAGTGATTATACACTAATGAAAACATAGTTATGAATATTATATTCCATTTCTGCCAATAGATCCCCCTAATTGTTACACACTGTTTCTTTAAGTAAAAGTACAAAAAATATCAGCATCAAAATATACTTAAAGAACAAAAAGTAAAAGTACTCATTATGCAGAATGGCCCATTTCAGAATAAGATATATTATATTACAGAATTATAATTATTGATACATTAATATGCACATCACTTTAAAGTTGCGGGGTATTTTTTTTCCATATACATTTTCCGGGTAGCTCGTGAATTTCACCAAGGGGTCAATAACGTTTATCCATAATAATACATCATAATGTATTAGTTGATTATATTTTTTTTATTATTAATCTGAATCTGCAAAATAACCCTCTCAGGGAACAACAGAAGTGAAGGAGACACGGCCCTCCTTCCGTTTGGGTCTTTTCCAAACTCTGTAGCCTCCGTGACCTTTCTTTCTTGGCTTTGTTCCAGGTGTTGTGCATTCCTTTTGTTCCCTTTCCGGTCGACCCTCGCCACACCTCCCATTACTGCATGTGGGCGCTTCCTGATCATGCACACACTCCCGCCATGCCGCTTGTCAATATGCCATTAACCCAGGCACCTTTCATTTCCCATGAGGGTTAG
>CAKALU010036193.1:0-10877 GCA_916700995.1 Hozukius guyotensis | reverse complement strand
CTATACTATGACTTTTATTTTGTCGACATACTATACTATGACTTTTTTAATTTTATCAACATACTATACTATGACTTTTTCGTCATACTATACTCTGGCTTTTTTATTTTTTCGACATACTATACTATGACTTTTTAAAAAAATTTCGACATCCTATGCTGTGACTTTTTTTCGACATACTATACTATGACTTTTCTAAAATTTTTCGACATACTATAGTATGACTTTTTTATGTTTTCAACATACTATACTATGACTTTTTAAAAAAAATTCAACATACTATAATGTAACTTTTTTTCAACATACTATACTATGACTTTTTTTTAAAATTTTGACATCCTATATTGTGACTTTCTTTCGACATACTATACTATGAAAGTTTTTGACATATTATACCATGACTTTTTAATTTTTTCGATATACCATACTATGACTTTTTTGACATAATATGACTTTCTTTTCGAAATATGATAGTATGACTTTCTTTTTGACATACTATACTATGATTTTTTTAATTTTATCAACATACTATACTATGACTTTTATTTTGTCGACATACTATACTATGACTTTTTTGACATACTATAGTATGACTTTTTTTCAACATACTATACCATGATTTTTAAAAAAAATTTTGACATATGGCTTTATTTAATTTTGTCGAAATACTCTGACTTTTTTAATTTTATCAACATACTATACTATGACTTTTTTTCATCATACTATACTATGGCTTTTTTTAATTTTTTCGACATAGTATACTCTGACTTTTTTTTCGAAATACTATACTATAACTTTTAAAAATATTTCAACATACTATACCATTACTTTTTTATATGTTTTCGACATACTATACTATGACTTTTTAAAAAAATGTCGACATCCTATACTGTGACTTTTTTTCGACATACTATAATATGAAATTTTTTCAACATACTATACTATGACTTATTTTTTCGATATACCATAATATGACTTATTTGACATACTATAGTACGACTTTTAATAAAAAGATTTCGACATACTATACTATGACTTTTTTCGTCATACTATTATATGGCTTTTTTTATTTTTTCGACATACTATAGTATGACTTTTTTTTAAAGTTTCGCCATCCTATACTGTGACTTTTTTTCGACATACTATACTAAGACTTTTCTAAACTTTTTCGACATACTATACCACTATACCATGACTTTTTTATTTTTCGATATACCATACTTTGACTTTTTTGACATACTATAGTAAGATTTTTTTTCGACATACTATAGTATGACTTTTTCGAAATACTACAATATGACTTTTAAAAAATACTTGACATACTACACTATTACTTTTTTTTTTACATACTGTTATATGACTTTTTTATGTTTTCAACATACTATACTATGACATTTTTATTTTGTCGACATACTATACTATGGCTTTTTTTCGACATACTATACTTTGACTTTTTTAAATTTTTTCGACACACTATATTGTGGCTTTTTTTCCAGCATACTTTATGGCATACTATACTGGTAAAAAAAAGAGAAAAAAGTCATAGTATAGTATGTTGAAAAAATGCCAGAGTATTCCATAAAAATGTCATGATAAAGTAGATCAAAGAAAAAAAATCACACTATACTATGTAAAAAAAAAAGTCATAGTATAGTATGTCATGAAAACATCAGTACAGTATGCTAATACAAAATATAAAAAGTCATAGTGTAGTATGTCATATAAAGTCATAGTAAGGTATGCCATAACAATGTAATTAAAAAGTCAGTATATTATGCCATAAAAATACCATAAAATATAGTATTCCATAAAAATGTCATAAAAAACTGATAGTATATTATACCATAAAAATGTCATATAGTATGCCATAAAATGTCATAGTACAGTATGCAATGAAAATGTCATAGTATAGTATGTCATAAGCATGTCATAAAATAGGCATAGTGTAGTATGTCATTTAAAAAAGGCATAAAAAAGTCATAGTATTTCATAAAAGGTCATACTATAGTATGCCAGAAAATTTTCTTTAAAAATGTCATAGTATAGTATGCACAGTATATATTATTCCAGAAAATGGCAAAAACTTTCTCTCTAAATGTTTAGGGGGAATTACGTCCTTGAAGTATAAAAAATATTCGTAGTCTGTTGATGTGTATCTGATATTAAATGCTTTATTATTAATTTCATAAAATAGCTTTGATGTACAAATTACAAATTTAAAATAAAATGGATTTCATGCAATAAATCACTATATAAGATAAACACGCTTAAATAAATATACACCTTGACTTATTGTACTTTCTTCCTTTTCAGATCCAGAGAGTAGATGTTCCTGCCTTCAATAAGACCGAAGCTCCACCAGCTGTTTACCTGCTCCACCAAAGTGTTGCTGGGGCTTTTGGGTTGCACAGTTATTAAAATGACAAGTTTTGAGCACAAACATCTGTCTCAGTTTCATCATATTTCCCAGCCAGACGTAAATATGTTGACACCCATACTTACAAGGTTACTTGAGAACTGCTGATGGAGTGCACTCATCTGTATATTTAAGCAGAGCACAGCCTCAAAGAAGAGCTCAAACCCACCCAAAACCCTGGGTATACAGGCTGGGTGAATGTAGTCTTGACTTTATGGAGTAAAACCACTGCATCAGAAACATTATAGAAAGACAAAGTCCCACCCCTAAAGTCCAGATATACTCCTATTCTGCTGCAGCAGGTGGCGGCGACGGTTACACTCTCCTTGTTGTGCTGAAATGAACAGGCCGAATGAGAGCAGTCCAGGCTCCAGGATTTGGAGTTATGTCCAAGCTTGCAGTCGCTCCCTCCTCCACTCCTGCCCATGTTTTTGTAGCAGACGCCGATGGAAACCCCTCCATTACCAGCCCACTCTACCTCCCAGTAGCAGCGTCCAGCCATCCCAGCTCTGCACAGCACCTGGGCCCAGCTGGTGAAGCGATGCGGGTGGTCTGGGTAGGGCTGTGGCTCCGACCGTGTGGTCACTGCTCTTCGACCTTCAGAGAGGCTTAGATAAGGGTTGGCTGTGTTCGGGTCCAGGATTATATCGTTGTGATCTGGACACAGTAGATGCACATTGTCAGACTAATAACAATACTAGTCATTGGTTTCATAAAGATGGATGTTACTTAGGGTTTATAAAATAATTGTACTCACATTGTAGAAAATCAGCTCTTGTCTTCGGTTCTAAGTTGTATGGTATGTCAGTGTCTTTTGCTGTTAGACAGATGTAGGGGATAACACATTCATTTTTTCAAAAAATTAAATACAACAAAATAGAGTATTGGAGTGGGAGGTGCTATGTCAGATGGTTCCTGGTTCCAGAAGTAAAATTAACACTCTTTTTCCTATAGACAATGTTACATGACTCACAGTAGGAGCACTTCTGCTGTTTGGATCAGCATGAACTCTCCTGGTTAAATCATCAGTATTAAAGATTTCATATTCCTTCAGAAATATCTGGTTCACCCATTCACAAAAAAAATTGAAGGTACAAGCCTGTGTACATAAAAACTTAAAAAGGTAGACATTAACTACAACTCCAAAGGTACATTTCAGCGTTTAAATTCTGGGTCAATTGTGGATGAAATCAGCAACTATGTGCCGTCTTTTGGTCTCAGCTGTAATGACGAAGTCGTTTTGAATTTGCCAACAGTCTCCTCCATGGCAACGGTGGCCAAGGCTCGTGGGTTTTGTAGTTTTTAGATCAGTCTGCCATGCTAAAATAACAGACAAAACATGATTCCTCAGATACAAAGTTGAAATAATTAAAACTGGTGGCCATAACATAAACCTACAGGATCGTTACATTGTCTGGTTGAGTCCTGGGTTTCTATGTTAAGTTGAGGATATTATGTAAAGATGAAATTGAAATGGGAAAACAGAATGTTTACAGAATGTACAGAACACTTCAGGAACCAGCGACTCCTCCCACTTCATTTGTCTCTTATTGACAGAAACTTAACTGACAGTTGGCTAAGCCCTGCAAATCCATCAAGTCATGTAGCTTTTTAGAAAGATCCCGAGGCTTTTTAGGTCAGGTAGAATCCAACATTATCTCGGCTGATCCAGTTTGTGTGCTTGCTTCCATGGCTGCAGCACGGTGTGTTTGCCAATTTGTTTCACAAGTGGCAACACAGGGTGTTGAAATGGGCAGTGGACGGGAATCACACAGGCCAAAAATAAAAAGAGACGTTCCGGACCAGAATGGAAATTTCAAAGGAGAACATACTGGCTGTAGCATTGTTGTCAGAGAAACCAGTATTTCAACTTAGCATGTTTCCTTAATCTCTGATGACATATGGTTATTTTATGATTTAATGCAGTAAATATATTACATATTGTTCCTTTAAACCTTCCGTTTCTGGCAAGGCACACATCCAGTTAACTAGAATTAGTTAACTAGAATTAGTTAACTAGTATTAGTTAACTGGAATTAATTAGATTACATCCATGTCTGTCCAAAATGTCATCACTTCATCATTTTATCCTATTAGACAATTGTGTGAAATTGTCATTGTGCATTCTTGAGTTATGGTCAATAACATGTTTTGTGAGGTCACAGTGACTTTGACCTTTGACCATCAAGCAAAACTGTGATTGGACAATCGCTGTTTGGGGGAGGGGTTTAGTAAACAGTCAGTGTAACCACTTAAGAAACTCACTTACCTTTAGTCTTTTCAGATGTACTTTGATTGCTGGTTTCCTTCAGTGAAGTTACTTGGAAATGCAGAAAAGCAAATAGTGAGTATTTACTGTTCACAAAATAATCACGTTTATGGTAATCAGGTGTGATAGAGACATCATACCTTTATCAGAGATCCTGTTGAATTCTCTTTCAAGCGTTTCATCCAGACTGCCTTTGAGATCAGCCAGGGCTCCTCTCATGGTTTTATACATCATATATTGAAGTGCATCAGCGCTGGGCATCTCCACAGTCTTTGTAGGGAAATGAAGAGACTTGCACTTCTGCGGTAACATGCAACACAGCCAAATTAGAGGACAGTATTTAAATGCAAACGCAACAACCCTGACAAAGGTCACACCTTTTAGTTCTGGTTAAAAGCCTGGAAACATGTAGTACAGTGTATACAGTCTGTAGCCAAGTTTTGCAATAATCAATGCTTGAGATTATGTTTATTGATGCATTAATGTGTACATCATTTTAATGTGGCAGCTGGTAAAGGTAGGGATCATTTCAATTTATTTATGTATATTTTATATAGATTACTTTATATACTGTTGGGTAGCTTGTGGACTTCCCAAGGGATTAATTAAGTTTAATTAATATAACCTTATTTATTTGTTGATTATATTTTTACATTATTAATCTGAATCTGGAAAGTAAACAGCAATTTAAGTTCTCAATAAAATGTAGTGGAATGAAAAATACAATGTTTGGCTCTGAATTGTAATGGAGTAGAAGTATAAAGTAGCAGAAAATGGCAATACCCCAGTAAGTACCTAAAAAATTAGTAAATGTACTTAGTTACTTCCACCACTGTGATAAATACATGGTTGGAGAGACCTTTTCCCACATCACTGAGTTATGTTTTGCTCCAAACCTGAAAGAAGTTGACGTGGTCCTCAGTGCGAGAAATCTTCTCCAGCTCAGCATCGGTCCTCCTGAGCTCGACGGTCTCCCTCTGCATTTTCTCCAGCAGCTCCTCAGCCTGACTGACAGCTGCTCTCTCCTGGACTCTCATCACCTCCTTCACCTCACTGCTTTGTTTCTCTATGGAGCGGATCAGCTTGGAGAAAACCCTCTCACTCTCCTCCACTGCTGCTTCTGTGGAGTGCTGTGGAGGAGAACAGTTTTCTGTTTTTAGTGTATGCAGTATGTCAACAGCATATGTAAAGCTCCTTTATTGAAAATGCACTCACCTTGATGTATCGGACAACATATCTAAGTTCCTTCTCAGTGTCCTTCAATTTCTGCACAGACTTCAAAGAGGCTTCTTGGAGTTTTTTCTAAGAGAATAAAAAAGATGAATATCGCACAACGCAGTCCCTCAGGCTGCTCAGTCATTTTTTTTTTCCCCTCCACAGTTGACTTTCAACTTTTTTGATTTTACAATCAAAAGGATTAGATTGCACTGGAAGGCCTTTGGTCTAGCAACCTAAACTTTTGACACAGTAACATCAGAGCACAAGATATGGCTGCAGGACCAGGGCACATTTTACATCCCCCAGTTAATATTTGAAATGTTAAGGCCTTCACACCAGGCTATAAAAGACACTAAAAAAATATAAAGGCTAAAAAATGTTGTAACCCACAGCTAACCATGCGGATAACTCACTGAATGCATGACAACATAATACTTCCTGTTTACATCCCCCAGAGCATTATGGGAACTGTAGGTTCTTCTCATCTCTACCATCAATCCCCAGTGGTGGAAAATAACTAAGAACATTTTCTCAAGAACTGCACTTAAGTACAATTTTGAGGTACTAGTACTTTACTTGAGTATTGCCATTTTCTGCTACTTTATACTTTTACTACATTTCAGAGGGAAATATTGTAGCCTACTACTTACTCCACTACTTTTTTTTTAATAATTTAAGTTGCTAGTTACTTTGCAGTTTAAAATTAATAATACAAAGTTTAAATCGACAAATGAATTATAATGATGTTTTATGATCGGTTAAGATAAGACTATTGATCCCAGGGTAAATTCACAAGCTATCCATAAATTAAAATTAGCTCCACCTTTAGCAGCTGCAGCATTGATGTTTTTATTTTATTTTTTTGCACAATTTAAGACTATACAACATAACATAAAAAATAAATTAATAATATACAGTGCAGGAAGAGGCAAAAAACCCACTGGGCTTATCTGAAGCCTCCACCTAGAGACAAGATTAATATAAATAAATAATATGACTACATAATAGTGATAAACAATTAGGACAAGATATACATAATAACAATAACAATACAGTAAATATATCAAAAAAGACAAGTGTGTGTGTGGTTAGTGTTTGTGAGGAGGATATTGATTTAAATATCTATAAAGACTTCTGGGCAATCATAACCAAACATAACATTGTGAGAGGAAAAAAAATAAAAATAAATAAAAACAGATACATGTTTTGATGAACACATTAAGGTATCTATAATCATAATCCAGTAATACAATAGGTCTTCTGAAATGGGTGATTCTGTAGCCTATAATTAGTACTTTTACTTAAACAAGATTTTGAATGCAGGACTTTTAGTTACACTGTGGTATTTCTAATTTCACTTAAGTAAACTATTTGAATACTTCTTACACCTCTGTCAATCCCACAGCTAAAATAACCCTGATGATGTCATAGTGATGTAATCAAGGTTATTTTATCAGACTTGACAAAACTCTTCACTGAAAAAAAAATATCACAGGCTGAGTAGCCTACCTTTTAAAAAAAATAAAATACATACTTTCAGATAAATCCTCTGTCTGGATATTGGTGCACAAACTTAAATGATGTACCTATTTTAAAGTACTAAAATAAAAAGTAAGTAAGTAGTAATCTAAGTATATCTGACTGCACAGCAAACGCCCACACAATTTAAATGAATGATTCATTACTGCCTCATGAAATAGTCAAACTCACCTGTTGTGTTGCTCTCTCCTCGAACACGGAGACTGCGTCATGGCCCTTGTGTCTCTCTTTAACGCACTGGGAACACACACACTGCTGGTCGGTGCGACAGTACAGCCTCAGTGCTTTATCGTGATGTGGGCACAATAACTTCTCTCTGGGCTGATCCACAGCTGGGATCAACTTGTGCTGGCTCTTCCCGTGAAAGCGTTCCTCGTGGACTCTCACGTGAGCCGCGCAGTAACACTCCGAGCACACCAGGCACGATTTAACAGCTTTGCTTTTACGCACCGTGCAAGCGCTGCATTTTATCACCTCCTCGGGTTTTTTGGCCAAGTTTTGAGCTGCAGCTTGAACTCCAGATCGTTGAAACTTTTCCACCACTTCCCCCAGAACTGTGTTTCTACTCAGCTTAGGTCTCGGGTTAAACACCTGCCGGCACTGTGGGCAGCTGTACTGGCCTTTCTGCTTGGCCCTGTTCCAGTAGTCTTCAATGCAGTCCAAACAGTAGCTGTGTCCACAGGGGATCGTAACCGGGTCTCTCAAAACCTCCAGGCACACTGAACAAGAGAACTGGTCTTCTTCAATAGAAATAGTTGTTGCTGCCATTTCCTACTCACTCTGAACAGAAACTGGACAAAAGATGGGCGTAGCTTCACAGGTGTGCTGATAACAGGATCAGGTTTCACCTGCTGCACCTGCACCAGGAAGCGTCCAATCACAGCCAGAGAGCCAGCTAATAATAGGCTGTCCCAAATAAAAGAACAACCTTCTATTGAACCACCTCTCCCAAGTATACTGTAGATGAATTCATTTTAGATGCACTAATGTTATTTGACACAAATATTTGACACAAAAGCACTGCAGTTTGTGTGTGTGCACACGATCAACCGGTTATTCCACTTCTACACCAGAAACCTAGTGACCATATTTGTTCAAAGCACTATGAAATGTAAAACCAGCCTCCATGCAAATAAACACCACCATTTAAAAAGCCTTTTTGTTTGTACAAGTGTGTTTGCCTTTTTTAATGTCACAAATCACAATATATTATTACACATGTCTGTAAAGCAAAATTATTATTAGAAGTTTTAGTTAAAATATTTAAAAAAGCATAACCTTGTTTAAAAAAAAAAACCTAAAACGTTACTAAGTTTCAAGGCATTTCCTTTCAAATTATGAAAAAAAAAAAAGATGTAGTGAGTCAGTCCTGCTTCATGCTGCTTAATACTTTAAGTAAATGCATTGTCTATGTATCTTCTGTGGTTCTAAATACTCGTTTCTACCTGAACTATAATACAAGATGCAGCTGATTGGTGAAAATACTATTAAATTAATACCAAAAGATGAATTATAAAATGTACAATTCAGTGTCAGTACAGATGTGTGAGAGAAGAGCACTGAGGTATAATGACATTCAGAACCGTGTAGGTGCGTGTGAAGTGTTGATTATGATGTCCACTCCGAGACTATTTCCTCCTCGGGTGAGCGCGTCGCTGAAGGTGCCTCTGTCTGGATCCTGTGGAGAGTTTGGAGCCTGAGCAGACAGAACAGGGATTAGTAGTCTACAGCACCCTGAGGCGACAAAAACGCTCACAAATCAAATCACAAATATGTTCCTGGACGTGATCTGTAGCATACTGGTACTGTAAAGTAGCTAAAATGATCTCCACCTAAACCAGATATAATATTAAAATGCTGCTTTCTTAGTTACACATCAGAAATTATAGTCCAGTAATATAATATAACACGCTGACAGGGTTCATTCTGTGGCCTCATGAGTACTTTTACTTTTGATACTTTAAGTACATTCAGGCTGCATTCACATCAGATCAGACGGTGCGGTGAAAATGCCAGTCCTCCCTTTCAAATGTCTTCATTATGAATCTACCCAAGTCGAAACAGAATCAACCTTTGGAGAAATGCAACCGGACGTCACACTGCGGTGACCGATCACGTGACCGGCGATCCAGAGCTGTACAACCCAGCCGTGAGGGAACAGAAGACATTAACCGTTGTGTAGTCAATGGGCCATTAAAGTGACTCTCCCACACCCCTGCGTAATCCTGTGGTAAATCGCCGCAATGCCTGATCTGGTGTGAACGCAGCCTTACCGCTAATACTTTTGTATAAAACTTGTATGTCTGTACAAGTAAAATTAGGAATGTAGGACTCTTATTTGTAATGGAGTATTTTCATAGTGTGGTATTGCAACTTTTATTTAAGTAAAAGTGCACTGCAGTATTTATGTTTCTTTCTTTCTGTCACTAAAATTGTAACATTTGTGATACATTTGGTTTTCTCGTGTAAAATCGGCTCCGCGCACTGTTTAATGCTGAAATATATACATTTTTTGATAATAGCTCTATTTACCAAATGGTGAGAAGGCAAAGGTGGGCACAGTAGGTCCAGGAGGGAGGAAAGGGTTGAGAGGGTTCACAGGACTTTGGTCCAGGCCAGGTGGAGGGATCACTGCAGGAACAAAGAGAACAAACACTGTAACACTGCAGAGTCTCAGCTGTCCAAACTGTAAGAATCTGCAGCGCTGTCATCCATCCACTTGAGCAGATTCAGCAAACTTTATTATAAACAAACAAGTTGGGTAAGGTGTTTGTGCTGCATGATAATGTGGTTAGGATGGGATGCACAAACAGAGTTACATTTAAGACCTTTTTATCACATAGAATGTAATCAAAGTATGAAAAATCAATGTAAAGCAGGGCGGATGATACAACTTAGAATCATCTACCAAGTGCATGAATTTATTGATATTCATATCACAGTTCTGTCAATACTAGTTGATAAATGCATCCTTGATTATCAAAAGTTTTGGGGTGTTTTACCACCAAGCTGTAATTTTTGTGACTGACTCATCCAAATCATATTCTGAAGACAAGCATGAACAGGTTTATAGACTCACTTAGTGTTGCCTCCATTTGTACAGCTGATTCACCATCACTGGGCTGTGTTGTGTCCAGCTGCACATAAGGATTTGGAGGACCTACAATCACTATATCTCTCACTGCAAAAGAGAAACAGAGTTGACAGAATAATTTGTATCGGATAAAAACACAAATTTGATGATAACCCCTTTGTATCTAATAACCTCTCTCGTAGATGCTGACAGATCCTCCCTCGCAGACCTCCTGCAACAGTCCTTTAAAATCGGACACAGCTGTCATCACCGGGCCGAAGGTGAGGTTGGGGTCAATGGTGACCGGAGGCAAAGCTGACAGAACAGGTGGAGCGTGGAGAGACTGACAACTCTGGAATAAC
>CAKALU010036192.1:0-33554 GCA_916700995.1 Hozukius guyotensis | reverse complement strand
CATTAAGATATCTTTATAGCAGAACCAACCAAATTATTCTCATTAACACACCGCCTGTCATGACATGACATGACCACAGCCTGCAAAGAAACACACACGCACACACACACACACACACACACACACATTGTTGATGAGAAAAGGGAAGTTGTCGGGGAGGTTCTGAGAATCGCCGTGGCGACAGACCATGTGACTTGCTGGAACTCAAACCAAAGTGATGCTCATTTGCATACCACTGAGGAAGTGTGTGTGTGCGTGATAGTGTGCGTGTATGTGTGTGTATTTAGAGGTGTGAATCCTTGGAAATCGGGTTCGCTTGTATTCAGAGGTTATTTGTGTATTTAGGATGTATTCTGTATTTAAACCACTGAGAGCATATATCTCTCCAAATGTTGAACTATTCCTTTAAGTCAACGCGTCTTGTTGAAGCTCTCTGTGTGACTGAACACACCATGACAATGATGACAACACACACTCCAGTAAGCTTTAAAGCTAAGGTTTGTGATGTATTTTAGTGACTTTCCTGTTATATTAGTGAAGTTCTCATCACATCACAACAGCAATCAATAAATTTAATGCTCTGACAAAACAAAAAAAAGAAAATATCCAGTATCCGTGGCTGTCAGGACTGTAATAAGCCGTCCAATCATTTCATTCAGCCCGGATGCAATGACTGGATGGGCTTCCTGCCTACCTGTCTGCCTACTAGGGCTGGGACGATACACCTATCTCCCAATTCGACACTAGCACGATATTTGGGTGCCGATTCGATATGTTTTGCGATTTTTAAGTATTGGGAGTCGATATTACGATTTATTGTGATTTTTGTTACCTCTTTTAACACTAGACCATGGGAAAAAGTTGAATCATACACTTCTAGAGACTTTTACTTTGGAAAATCTCTAAATTAATACATTAAAGTCAAATATTTCAGTCATTGTCAGGACTTGCAACCCAAAAATCAAAGAATAAAGACATTTCCCTCACAAATTAGTGGTATTTTCTTTTTAATTTATAAGGGACATGTCATGTTTTATACTTCTGGTGAATATAATCTAATCAATCTTATTTCCATATATGTATTTTGTATATACAGTTCCCCACGTAGTCACACGTGTATACTTCCTCTAACTTCTCCAAGTCCGTCTCTAGCTCTCCCGTCAGCTCCGTTCTCTTTATACATCCATGATCAGCTCCATCGGAGCCGTTTGAATGCATTTAGCATAAATGTCAGTATATGGGTGGTCTACAGTTGTAGCGTCGGCCCATTTGACCACGGAGATGAGAGTGACGGCCGGCTGGACCGCACGTTACCGAAATACGATAACATTTAACGATAACATAGCATGCAGCTTTAGCCGGGATGTCTAGCTCTGCTTTTCCTGCAATGTGTGAAACCCAAAGTGTTTCCATACTCTGCTTGGTGGAGCAGACAGACGGGACTTATGTGAACACACATAAGTTTTCACGTGAACACACGGTGTTATGAATGTGATGGAAGGAGTTTTAGTTTTCCCTCTAACCCAGAGTGTGTGTTTGTCTCTCAGCTGACCAGGTGTACGGAGACCAGGACATGCATGAAGTGGTCAGGAAACACTGTATGGACTACCTGGTGAGTCTCTCTACTTTTTACTGGCTTTATTTAAACTTTTCTTCTGTCATAATAAAGTTGTTTTCCTTCCAGATGAAGAACGCCGACTATTTCTCCAACTACGTGACGGAGGACTTCACCACATACATCAACAGGAAGAGGAAAAACAATTGCCACGGCAACCACATCGAGATGCAGGCGATGGCCGAGATGTACAACAGGCCGGTGGAGGTGTACCAGTACAGCACAGGTGAGTCTGTCTGTCCAATAACAAAGCTCCAGATCTGTCAGCCAATCACATCCCACCAACCTCACCCCTCCTCCTCCTCCTCCTCCTCCTCCTGCCACAGAGCCAATCAACACGTTCCACGGCATCCACCAGAACAACGACGAGCCAATCAGAGTGAGCTACCACCGCAACATCCACTACAACTCTGTGGTGAACCCCAACAAGGCCACGATCGGGGTCGGACTGGGACTGCCCGCCTTCAAACCAGGGGTAACAGAACCTTTAAAGCTGTTGTTCACACCAAGAGCAAACCAAACTTTCACCTCACTTTACTCGCGCGAGTTGGACCGCCGGTATCATTTGTGTTCATTCGTGCTAGACGCACCAGAGAGAAGGAGCTTGTCTCCATAGATACCAACAACTTTTTTGTCCACCATTTCCTCCATCAACCATGGAAGAAATAACCACTGTTGCTGCTTTGTACATGTTGTGAAAGTCCCAGATATGTCAGAAAACCAAACGCCGTTGTGTCTGGGTTCATAACTTCACCCGGCGACGAGCTGTATTCACATACAGTGCCTTTTCACTGACTGTATCTAGCAAGCCACACGTCGCTACTGCGGTATGAACCCAAAATAAACAGATTGTGCTGTGATTAAATTGCAATAAACGGATCAAAAGAATGCCGAAATAACTACATGATGATGTTGATTTGTTAAAAAGTCTGAATTCATGCTTTGCCAGGTCTGACTGCAAGACGACAAGCAAACAACTTTTAAAATGCTTGTTTTCTGAATGGAGTTTGGATCGATCAGTGCCAGGCTATGTAGCTGCTCCATCAACACTCAACATAAAGTCATCTAGGCATAAATACGCCAGCTACGTTACCATAGACAGTCTGTGGTTTATACACATACATTTATACACAGAGTTTGGTCCGGTCTCTGTACAGATATGATGTACTCTCGTAGCTCTGGGTGACCACAGAAATATTTCAACTCCCACGAATGACGCAAATTTCACCTGTCCGCGTCGCTCCATTCACGTCGTTCGGCGCAAATTTGCATGTATTCGCCCCTTTGCATTGACTTCCTATGTAATCGCGCAGCGCGAAAAGTTTGCTTCGCTCTTGCTCTGAATACACGTTAACACCTTTAAGACCAGAGAGCAGCTCCAGGGTTTCAGACTGGGAGGCGTCTGCAGAACTTCACTAAGAATCCTCATGTTTTTAATTTTCCTTCAGTATCACAGTTATCCAGTGATGTGAACTGCTGATATTTAATACTAGCCAGGAAAAGTGTATATTCAGTACTTTGTGGGCTGGTTCGTGTATTAACTGACAGAGGACCCCCCCACCCCAACCCCCCCGTCCTCAGTACGCGGAGCAGACGCTGATGAAGTCGGCCATCAAGACGTCAGAGGAGTCGTGGATCGAGCAGCAGATGTTGGAGGACAAGAAGAGAGCGACAGACTGGGAGGCGACCAACGAGGCCATCGAGGAGCAAGTGGCCCGGGAGTCCTACCTGCAGTGGCTGCAGGACCAGGAGAAACAGGCCAGACAGGTACGTCACCACTCGCCGCAGACAATCGGGGTCATACGACTGGTTCCACTGGCTGACGGAAACTCCTTCAGTCATTATGTGTTGAGTCTAATTAGAAAAGAGGAGCCGCTGATTAACTGGAATGTGACCTGCATCTTAAAATCAGATGAAACTGGTTCATCGTCATTATCATGTTTACCTGTTAAAACTATTAACATGTTATGTCCATCATATAGCTCACTGTAGGGAAACACATTTACACCCAATCTTCATCCTGCAAAAAAGAGCCATAAGAATATAATATTTAATATATACAATATGAGAATAAAATATGTAGTATAAAATACAAGAAAATAATATATAATATACAGTAGAATAAGAAAATAATATATATTATATAATAGAATAAGAATATAATATATATTATACAATATAAAAAATATATAACATACAATAGAATAAGAATATAATATGTAGCATACATTATAAGAATATAATATGTAGTATACAATATAAGAATAAAATATGTCGTATAAAATATAAATAAATAAGGATATAAAGAAAGAATATATAAGAATATAATATACAGTATAATATACAATAAAATAAGAATATAATATATATTATACAATATAAAAATTATATAATATACAGTATAATAATAATATAATATATAATAAACAATATAATAATGTAATGTGTAATATACAATATTATTATATAATATATACAGTATAATAATAATATAATATATAATATACAGAATAGTAATATAATATATAGTATACAATATAATAAGAATATAATATACAATATAATCATATAATATATAGTATACAATATAATAAGAATATAATATACAGTATAATAATAATTGTAAACAAAAGCACTTCTAGAAAACCAACAAAATGTTCACTCTTTCAAATTAAAAGCACTAAAATTTAAAGATTTCAGAGCCTAACATCATTCATTACCTAATAGTTTCAGATGAGAGTCAACATGATGTGAGAGGAATGTGTGTAACATTATTCATCGTTCTCAGCCCCGTAAGGCCACCGCAACCTGCAGTTCGGCGACAGCGGCGGCCTCCAGTGGACTGGACGACTGGAGCGCCCGGTCGCCACGGCAACGTGACTCCGACCCCTCCCACTCCCATTCCCACTCCGACCTCCCGGCCGCCCCGTCGACCAACAACAAGCCCCCCTCCCCCGCCGGAGCCGCCCTCATCCTGAGCAAACCGCCCTCGCCCTGCGCACCAGGTAACACCCACACACCCACCCACACCCACACCCACACCCACACCCACACCCACACCCACACACACACACACACACACACACACACACACACACACACACTCACTCCCTGACCCCTGACCCTAAAGGCAGAACGATCAAGTGCAACAGCCGGCCTTCATCGCCGCTAGTTCTCTGATGTCGGTTTGGTCTGTGTGTGTGCGTGTGTGTAGGTCCCAGTAATCAGAGTCGTCATCATTTGGAGTACAGAGCCATCATGCAGGAGATGTCACCTACAGCGTTTGGTAAGACACTATTTCTAACTAAAACTAGTACTACTACAGTTAAGGTACTTTCAGACTGCATCTGCAACATCTTGTTGTGTATTTTGATCAGGTAGCAGCAACACCTGTACCAGGTGCAGTACACTACAGACCAGTGATGTCACCATAAATTTAGTAGTCGATACCAATACCAGTGAAATTCCACGATTCTCGATACCAATTCAATACCACGGTAAAAGACAACAGTAAAACAGTAACACCCACATACTTCAACATTCACTCCTTTATTACCGTTGTCATACTGATTTTTGTTAGGAAGTTAAACAGGTCATAATTCCCTCTCTATTGTATATTGCTGTGAAAACATCACCTTCAAACGACTGGTTTTATTCAAGTTTCTCACCAAAAACTACATTTTACAAGATTAACGCATTAACACAACTTGTGATTTTTAGGTCGTAGCGGGCTCAGTGTTAAAGCTAGAGTGAAGATACTGGTATCATATGAAACTAGAAAACCTAAGAAATCCATTGATAACGCTCCAAACTGTCATGGCCATTTTCAAAGGGGTCCCTTGACCTCTGACCTCAGGATATGTGAAGGAAAATGGGTTCTCTGGGTACCCGCGAGTCTCCCCTTTACAGACATGCCCACTTTATGATAATCACATGCAGTTTTGGGGCAAGTCATAGTAAAGTCAGCACACTGACACACTGACAGCTGTTGTTGCCTGTTGGGCAGCAGTTTGCCATGTTATGATTTGAGCATATTTTTTATGCTAAATGCAGTACCTGTGAGGGTTTCTAGACAATATTTGTCATTGTTTTGTGTTGTTAATTGATTTACAATAATAAATATATACATACATTTGCATAAAGAAGCATATTTGCCCACTCACATGTTGATGAGAGTATTAAATACTTGACAAATCTCCCTTTAAGGTACATTATGAACAGACAAGAAATGTAATTAATATGCAATTAATCACGATTAAATATTTTAATCCGTGGACAGCCCTAATTTGAACACATCATGATAACGTTAAAATTTGCCTTCTGCCAATACTCATTTTTACTGAATACAGCCTGAACGCATCATATGTAAATCAATTGTATCTCCCGTTAACGTTTGCTGTTATTGGTTGCAAACCACGGAGGAAAAGAAGCTGAGCAGCTTTCAAATGTCAATAAGATGAATGAAGCTTCCAACTACTCGGTACAGCTCTAGTTAATACTACTACTGTACTCACTACAGTACTAGAACTGCTGCCATGTTTACTACTACAGTTACTGTAGTACTGCTGGTACTTGTACTGCTACAGAGTTTGTGTGTGTGTGTGTGTGTGTGTGTGTGTGTGAGAGGTTATCTGAGGTCAAGCAGTATTTTTGTATCTAGCAGCTGAGTTTTATCAGATGTTTTCAGCAAAGCTGTGAACACTGAAGTATTTTACTATCAGAGTACAGAAAGTATTCACCAAGATGTTTCTGTCTGTTTCCTTTATTCCTGTTTTCCTCACATATTATCAGGAGCTGTTATCACTGAACACACTGCCGTCCTCTTGGCTTCTCTTTCAGCTGGAGTCTGAATAATAATAATAATAATATTAACCTTTATTCATACAGAACTTTTCAAAACAAAGTGCTTTACATAGTTGAACCAGCATTGAAATATTTCATGTGGACGCCTCGTTAGTTCAGATCAGAAAGTCACACAATAACACAAACAAACTAACCGATGGATGCAGCGGTAGACCAGCAACTCCCGTGTTCTGAGAGGTTAAATTGCTGGTTTTGTGAATGGAGTCTGTTGGCAATAAAGCAGTGAAAATAATCTAAAAATAGCGTACTATTAAACTGATACAGATTTTTTTAGGTGTCTAAAATCAGTTTTTCTACTGCTCCCGTCCACAGCAGCTTTACCTCGCCGTCAGACAGCCCTTTCTGACGGGGAACTGAAACCGTTATATCACTCTCTTCAAAAAGCCACCAGACTCCATTCATAAAAACAGCATTTTTACCTCTCCGAACACGGGAGTATACGTACAACCCAAGTTCAAAAAATCTGAATTAACCATTTCAGTTATTTCCAAACGTATCACAGCTAACGTTGACTCAGCTAGAGCTAGCGTTCACATCATTCATAACATTATTGATTAGCTTACTGTGCTAAACTATGTCACTGCTGTCTGCTAACGGCTGAGTGGACGTTTCAACAGAACACAGATGGACCCGACCTTTAAGTTCGGTTCTGAATGTAGGACTTTTACTGATGTGTGTGTGTCTGTGTCTCAGGTCTGACAGACTGGGAGGACGATGAGATTCTGGCGTCGGTGCTGGCCGTCTCCCAGCAGGAGTACATGGACAGCATGAAACACCAGAGCTCCGCCGCCATGCATCGAGAGAGAGAGCCGTCACCCGACAGCAGCTGATAGCCGGCCGACACACAACAACACACACAAACAACACAACGATGACCTTTGACCCTCCCCTCCCCAACCCTTACCTCTGACCCCCCAGAAGGAGATCGACCAGGGAAAAAAATAAAACATCAAACAAAGAAATGCACACTTGTTTTTTTCTGCAGACGTTTCAACTCATCCGCTCATCGTCTCCTCTTCCCTTCCTTCCTTCCCTGTTTCCTTCCCTCCTTTCCTCTCTGTCTCATTTTTCCCATAATACCCTCCTTCCAGCCAATACTTCACCTCAAGTCTTACTATGTTTTAAAGCTAGTTCCTGCTAACACCGCTAACTGGTTAGCTTAGCTGTCTATAGCAGAATGGTTTCCCGCTCATTCTCACTGCTCTCGTAGCTCCCACTGGCGGCCATTTTGTGTCGAGCAACACACTTTCCATCTTCATCTGGGGAAAAATATCTACAGCCAGCACTGACTTCACAGTCTGGAACACCTCCTCTCTCTTTCTCCTTGTTGTCCTCCTCCTCCTCCTCTTCCTCAACACCACCATTACTTCCTTCATCATCATCGTCATCATCATCATCATCATCGGACTTATTTAGCTGCATGTTTAATCGACCACGACCAATATCATCATAGAGAAAAAGCGACAAATAAAAAAAGGAGATAAAAAAATGTGAGAATTGTCATACTTATCCTCTTAATGATTGATTATTATTGTTGTTATTATTAATAATATAAGTTTGTTTTATTTTATTTTTTCGTTTGGGATGAAATACCTTTTTTTTCTTGGAATAAAAAGAGGAAAATGTTTCTGAAAAAAAAGATTTTGTTTCTTTTCTGCACTCAAACACGCTGACCTTCTCTTCTCTTCTACGAGTACAGAACACGTGTAAAACAACACAATGTGTAAAATTATAAAAACAGGTGCACAGAGAAAACACAATTGTTGTTTTAACCCTTTTATTGGGATAACATACAGTTCAGACTGTCGGAGTCGTAAACCCTCGAGGTCACAAAGACGTCCAGACTAAATAAATTAAAACAACAAATGTCTTGACAGCGTTTCTGTTCGCAGTGTAAGCAAAAGTAGAGATAAAAAAGTTTTAATTTCACAAACCAAAGCAGGAAAGACAGCGGAAATATTAACACATGCAATATTAAAATGCTGTTTACACATGTATACATCACTAATTCAACAGTTTTAATATACAATAATATATTACTCACAGAACCTGTTCTGCTGCACAAACAAATACTTTTGATACTTTAATACCTTTTGTTGATAATACTGTCAGTAATACTTTACTTTATATTGCAAGTAAAAGAAGTGAAAACTACAACAAAAAAAGTGTTATTACAAAAATGATTTCTGTTTTTACAAAACATTCATTACATATCAAATTTAATAAAAAAAAATGTTTTTCAAAACCGTAAAATTAATCAGTCTCGTCTTATTTTGACAGTCAGGCAGTGGTGGAATGTAAGTACATTTACTCAAGTAGCCCACTGTGGCCTACAAATTCAAGGTACTTGTACTTCACTTAGTACCTATTTCCATTTTCTGCTACTTTCTACTTCTACTCCACTACTCAGAGGGAAATATTGTACACTTGCATCATCAATACTTTTACTTTAAAGGTCCCATATTGTAAAACATGAGGTTTTCATGTTTTTTATATTTTAAGGCAGGCTTAAGTCCTATATAAATACTGTGAAAGTATCGAAACACTGAATCCAAAGGGAAATTCTAATCGCCATTCTATTGCAATTCCGTCAAAATGCGCTAAAACAGAGTGTTTCAGTCAGAGGGTGAATACAGGCATATTCAGGCTGACAGAATGAGAAAAATTAAGGTTTTTTTGAACATTACAGCATGTAAACATGTTCTAGTAGAAACACAAAATACAAGTATAAACCTGAAAATGAGCACGATATGGGACCTTTAAGTACATTTAGATGATAATACATACTTATACTTCAGTAAGGTTTTGAGAGCAGGACTTTTACTTGTAGTGGAGTATTTCTACAGTGTGGTATTAGTACTTTTAAAGGATGGTCAGTTAGGGGTTTTATTTTGACCTTTCTTGTAAATTCTTGTACTGACACATTTATTTTGACGGGAACCGGAAACCGATCTGATCTGAATGTGTGTGCGTGAGAAAGAATGAGAAAGCGCGCCAGTAGAGGAACCGTTGGTCTATTTCAATACTGTGTGTGTGTGTGTGTGTGTGTGTGTGTGTGTGCGTGTGTCATGTTGTGTGTGCGTGTGTGTCTGTCTGTGTGTGTGTGTGTGTGTGTGTCATGTTGTGTGTGTGTCTGTGTGTGTGCTTGTGTGTCTGTGTCATGTTGTGTGTTTGTGTGTGTATGTGTGTGTTTGTGCGTGTGTGTCATGTTGTGTGTGTGTGTGTGTGTGTGTTTCTGTGCGTTAGTGTGTGTGTGGGTGTGTGTGGGTGTGTGTCATGTTGTGTGTGTGTGTGTGTGTGTGTGCGTGTGTGTGTTTTGAGGAAACCGTCGTCCTCTTTCCCGTCATCATCATCATCAGCTTCCTCCGCTCCTCGCACCGCTCGTCTGAATTCTACGAATTCCTCTCGCGGGATTTGAATATTCATGAGTCGAAACCGCAGCTTGAATCTGATTGGCTGAACGGTTCAAAACATTGAGGCCATGTCTCTGCGCTGATTGGACAGCGGAGGGTTGAGTAGTCGTGGTCGGACATTAGAGGTATATATACAGATCAAAACAGTACCGTAAGGCAGAGAAGGCGCTCAGCAGGAAACTCAGAGGATTATAGTTTCAACGTTGTTTAACCGAAAGAAAATAGCTTTTTATAGTAATTATCTTTGCTGAAATTGGATTTAAAAGGCGGCATCAGTCGCTTTAAGACGGTAAAAACGTTTAATAACGACTAAAGTGGAATTCAACCGACGACAGGATGGATTTTATCAACTGAAAACTTCCAGAAGATGTTGGAGAAAAGAGCCGCGGAGCTTCATCTGGAGGAGGAGGTCAGAGGGAAGAACGGTGAGATAAACAAGCTTAAAAGCAGGTTAAAAGTGAATAATTTAAGTTCATTTTCACCCTGCAGGCTCCTTATACACTAACCACTCTATTAACTAACTCTAACTAAACTTTAGCTGCTTGTTTTTGATGTTTTGTAGCCGCTCTTTTAGCTAAAAACACCAACTAATTTAACGTTATTTTAAAAGTTCGTATTAACGTTCCACCAACCGTCGTTTTTTTGCGTGATGACGTTTAGCTCCTATAGAACCGTGACGTGATTACTACAGTTTATTCTAACAACAGTCTCACTTATTTTCAACGTTGTTTAACTGTTTTTAACTGCAAGAAAAGAGCTTTTTACAGTAATTATCTTTGCTGAAATTAAGTAAAACGTTAAAATTTAGACCTTCCAAATACTTTTCAACCAATGTGGTCAGACTCTCGCAGACACTAACTAATTATTCCCGTTAAAAACTGATTTTTACCGGGAATAAAAGCGTTAATTTAAGTTTACCAACGTTTTATCTGAAAGAGGGATCCGGTTTCTGTTGTTTGCTCGACTTCCATTTTAATCCAGGGCGCCAACAGTTAACACAACAAACAAACAAACAAACAAACAGTGTAAATGTTTAGATAGAAACACTAATAATACACCACACTGACATATGGAAGACCATTTCTGCCAGTAAAATAAAAAAAAAGATGAAAACTTAAAGCCTTGTGATGAAACAATAGATCCTGTAAGTTATTATAAGGACACACTTTATCAAACTAAAGAGAAACTTCCTTAATATTTTGACTTGACTTGCAATCATCACATTGGCGGAAATGGGCTTCTATGTTGACGGATATCATATGATTATTATTTTTCTTATATACTTCCTTCTCTTTGTCAAATTCAAACTTTATTCTTCGATTTCTTTTTAACTTTTAATTAGAGAAGCACAGATGGAAGGGACCTGGGATAAACATAAATTTATAATATTAACTGCAAATTTGGAGCAAATTATTTTCCTTATTGATTGTTGTTTTTTGATGAATATATTAGTCTATAAATGTCATAATTTGAGTTGTATTCGTGAAAGAATTTAGTTAGTTCAATTTGTTTTTCCTGGGCTTTCAACCACACACCACTGACTTCATCAACAGATACTCATTTGTCTTGAAGAAGCACACAACAGATTAACGAGACAAATATAAAAAATATATCCAAACACAGGGGTCAGGAAACATCTGGATCATATAACTATATATAGTTCTTTGTGTATTAATGTCCACAGCTGGCTGATGTTTTGTGTTATCTCTCTTTCAGTGAAGGAACCGTTCTGCAGCCAGTATCGCTGTGGTTCTCTGCTCGGCAGCGGGGGTTTCGGTTCAGTGTTTTCAGGCCAGAGGCTGTCTGATGGACTGCAGGTCAGACTACACACCTTTATAATCTATTTTTTATATTTATATATATATATATATGTGTGTATATATATATATATATGTGTATATATATATTGTTGGTACTGTTGGATTTGTTTTAGTTTTGCTTTGCTTTCTTACTTTAATCCTGTGAAGCAGCTTGTTAACTTTGTGTTTTCTGAAGTTATTTGTCATTACCCCCATAGTTTAGTCATAAAATCAACTTATTTATCTACATTTAATGAGGAGGAAATGACAATAATAATAATAAACTTTATTTATACAGCACTTTTTCAAAACTAAGTTACAAAGTGCTTTACAAGACAAAAAAAAAAAGAAGAAAATAAATCTTAAGAAATGTCTGTTATGTAAGAGGGATTTAAAATGATGTATTACTATTCTAAACTTCAGTTCCTGCTACTGTAAACTCACCTTCTGTCCTTTTTGTCCCTCCAGGTTGCCATTAAACAGGTTTCCAGGGACAGGGTTCAGCAGTGGGCCAGACTGGTGAGTGACACAACCATTAATTGTTAGAAAACAGTGAAAAATGACAATTTTGTGACGTCTTCAAATGTCTCGTTTAGTCCGACCAACAGTCCAAAACTCAGAGATGTTCAGTTTACTGAGATATAAAACAGAGAAACTGTCAGCAATTGAAGTTAAACTATGAATCTAGTAATTCAGTAATCAGGTCATAGTTTCAGCTCCACAGTAAATACCCAGATCATATTCTGTGTTTATAAAGTTAATTAAACTAAAGGGCCAGCTCTGCCCTCTGCTGGACTGACAGGTGAATCATAGCCGTGGGTGGGGGCCGCCCCTCCGTGATGTCACGGTTCAGTAAATGACGCTGTAGGATTTTCCCCTCAGTGACAAACTCATTTCTTATTCATCAGAACTTTAATGGGGAACTCCCCCACCACATAAAAACACCTGGAACACACCTGCAGGCGTTGATTTATGGCAAAAAAACACCACAAGAAACCAAACTGGGGTTTTTGAATAAATTAGTGACAAATAAAAAGTACCTCCCATGACTCATAATGAAAGTGTTATTGTTAGGTACTCTACTGTTATTGGTCTATTTATATCATACAGACCTTATTACTATTATTTAGGTAGCAGCAATGTTATTATCACTTTAATTTACGGTTAGTTTCTGTAATTTTTTTAAGTTTTCTCATTATTTGCAGGTCATTAAGAATCAGACTGTTTTTTAAATAGAGCTGAAACATTCAGTCATTATCACATTATTTTGGTAAATCGTTTCAGTCGTTTTCAAGCAAAAATATTAAATAAACATGTTCATCTTTGTGTTTTGGACTGTTGGTAAAAAAAAAACGAGACGTAATCAGGAGTTTAATCAATAATGAAAATAATTTAATATCATTAAAAAGGTTTTAATTTCAAGGGTGTATAAATAAATATATATAAATGATCTCTCTCAGCCTGGTGAGGTCGAACCTGTTCCCATGGAGATCGCTCTGCTGCAGCGGCTGTCGGAGGTCGGGGGTCACGGGGGGGTAGTCCGCATGCTGGACTGGTTCGAAGTGGAGGGGCAGGGCTTCCTGCTGGTGCTGGAGCAACCACCGCATTGTCAGGATCTGTTCGACTTCATCACTGAGAGAGGAGCGCTGCCCGAACGCCTCGCACTCAGGTTCTTCCGTCAGATCGTGGAGTCGCTGCGGTTCCTTCACACCCACGGCGTGGTGCACCGAGACATCAAGGACGAGAACATCGTGGTGGACACGAGGACGTTGGACGTCAAGGTTATCGACTTTGGATCAGGAGCTCCACTCAAAGAGACGCCGTACAGCGAGTTCGAAGGTAGCGACACGCAGATTCTGAATATAAATGTCCTCCAGCTGAATGATGATCAGACAGTTAGACCATCAACAGAAATTAACTGGCAACTAACTTCATCTCTCCTTGTCTCCTCTCTCCTTGCCTCCTCTCTCTTCAGGTACCCGGGTCTACAGTCCCCCTGAGTGGATCATGTCTCACTCCTACGAGGCCGTCTCTCTCACCGTCTGGTCGCTGGGCGTGTTGCTCTTTGACATGGTTTGCGGCGACATCCCGTTCGAGCGCGACCAGGAGATCGTCCGGGCCACGCCCGTTTTCACCAGACGGGTCTCTAAAGGTGAGCAGAGGCTCCGCCCACCACTCCATCTGATTGGCTCAGATGAGATGTATGTCACCGCCTTGTTCTTCCCAGCTGTTTAACCACAACCTCACGTCACCTTTTCTTCCCAGAATGCCAGTCTCTGATTCGCTGGTGCCTGTCCTATCGTCCCGAGGAGCGTCCAACTCTGGAGGAAGTCCTGTCTCATCCCTGGATGGAGGGAGGAGAGGCGGAGGAGGAGGAAGGAGGAGACCTGCAGGTGGACCACAGCTCACTGCCCAACCAGTCCCTGTAACACAACCCTGAACACATAGGGCTCTGGACGGACACAACCTTGAATATACAGGGCTCTGGACGGACACAAAGACGGACACAACCCTGAACACATAGGGGTCACGAACACAACCCTGAACACAGGACTCAGGTCGGACACAACCCTGAATATACAGGGCTCTGGACGGACACAACCCTGAACACATAGGGCTCACAAACACAACCTGAACATACAGGGCTCTGGACGGACGCAACCCTTAACATACAGGACTCTGGACGGACACAACCCTGAACAAACAGGGCTCTGGATGGACACAACCCTGAACAAACAGGACTCTGGACTGACGCAACCCTAAACAAACAGTACTCTGGACGGACACAAACCTGAACATACATGACTCTGGACGGACACAACCCTGAACATAGATGACTCTGGACAGACATAACCCTGAACATACATGACTTTGGACAGACACAACCCTGAACATACATGACTCTGGACTGACGCAACCCTAAACAAACAGGACTCTGGACTGACGCAACCCCTAAACAAACAGGACTCTGGACGGACACAAACCAGAACATAGATGACTCTGGACGGACACAACCCTGAACAGAGATGACTCTGGACAGACGTAACCCTGAACATACATGACTCTGGACAGACGCAACCCTGAACATAGACTCTGGTCCCTGGCTTCACTCTGACTGTAGAAGACCTGCAGGACTCCCTCACTCTCAGCCAGCAGGGCGGCGACAGAAACTAAAACCTCACACTGGATTTAAAGGAGCAGATCAGCGGCGTCTTCGTGTTTTAACCCTTTGGCTACAATTCACATAGACTCAAAGCCCTGTTCAGAACATTCATTATTATTATTCACTGTGCTTCTCAGTAATTGAACCCAACCAATGGTTAACGGGTTAAATCATGATGAAATGCTGCTGTGATCCATTTACAGAGAAAATTATTTATTTTATTTTTTTATTTCCTTTTCTTGTGCTGCACTCTGCTGTTCTACTGTTTATTTTTTTTTTATTTACCACTGTTGGTGAAGGCAGCCATGTCTGATTATTTATTGAGTTGACTATTTATTTGGTTTTGAAGATAAGTTGAACACTGAACAAACAGCGGTACATCACTCTCCTCTTGTTCATTCTCTACAAAAGTCATTTTCTAGAAACAACCCCTATATATACTGTTTATATTAGAAAGATGGAGAAGATGTTCAGTTACTAAATACTGGCTTGTGAACTAGAGTGAAGCAGTCAGTTGATCACCTGTGGAGCTTCAGTAACAGGTGAATATGTCTGTGTCAAAACTACCAAAAATGTCACGATGCAACATTTCACAATGTGAAACCGACGGCTCCACCTGCAGCTAGAAGACCAAATAAAAAGAGCTGCAGATAATCTTTATTTTGGTTTATTAAAACAAGTCCTCACAGTAGAGAAGCTGGAATCAGAGGATGTAGTTTTATTGGAGAAAAAAAGGAAAATAAAACCCATCATCTCATTAATAACATCTGGTTCTGGCAGGTGGAGCTGTACGTGTTTCCTGCTTTGTGTTGATATGGACGTTCGCCTGAAATCTTTGGGAGCTGAAACTATATAGTGTTGAGATTTAAAGAATCACCTGGATATCAACACTGTTTCTAATCACTAGATAACCTCCTAAAGTCTGAGATATAAGCAGCTAATAATTTTCCTCCTTACGTAGAACCAAATTACACAGATCCGTACGAGGAAATGTTTCGCATCATTTAGAAGTGATTTGGACATGAATGTAAAATAAAGATGGCGTCCAGTAAAACTAGAACAGCTGTTTTTCAGCTCTTTAGTTCGACGGCTGAATCGTAATTTAAAGTCAGAACGGAGGTATTTATTTTCTGATTCCAGTTTCAGGTGGAAACCAGTGGACGTGGTTCGAAGTGACACGTTGGTGTTTGGGTGTGATGTCACCGTTAATACTTGTGTATTATTGGCTGGTTTCATGATCAAAGTGGCTCGTTGGGTCACTTGTTCCTGTTTATTTACATTAAATAAGAATTTATGGATCGAAAGAAGAAGAAAAAGATCTAACGTTTTGATTAAAAACTGTTTTTCATCACATCGTGTCCTGACTGTTGTTGTTGGCTTCTCTGTGATAATACATTACCCACAATTCATAGTGTTCACAAGGGAAAACGATCTATAAGCAATTTAAGACAGCAGTTTACATTAAACCTCTAATGAACATCGATACAGAAATAAATAAATTTCATGCTGTGATTTATTTTTATTTGCCATTTAGAGTATTGATTTAAAAAAGGAAGTGAAGACTCAACTTTATTTTTATATCATATTTTATGGCACCTTTCATACAATCATTCAAATCAAGATTAAAACAGCACAGACACTTAAGTAGAAACAAAACATACAACAATAAAGAAAATATTAAAAATAAATAAAAGTCACTAAAATAAATAATCATGAGGGATAAAAATTAAAACCAACAATTAATATATAAATAAAAACAAATATATTATATATAATTATCAAAAAAAAATCCTGTGTAATTTGAATAAAACCACCCTCTTAAATAAATGGTTTTAACATCAATATAGCAAATTTCTCCACTGGGACTAATAAAGGATTATCTCATCTTATCTTAACATGACTCAAATTGAATTGTGCATAAAGTATAAATTATATATTTGCAGGTTCCACGTGGACATGTTGAATTACATAATACACATTATGTTACTTTCAATAAGTGAATGGGTGAGTGGCGCTGAATATCAACAACCTCTCAGGTGAGGTGTTCAGCCAGCAGCCAATAGGATTCCTCCATAGTCCACCTGCAGGAGAACAAGGAAGCGATTGTAGTCAGCAGGATCAGAGAGGTCTCACTCTGACTGTTTATTCAGAGCTCCTCATCCCAGACTGTTCTTATAGACACTTTATACTTCAGCCTCAGTTTATTTCTCTCATGTAAGAGTTGTTAAGAACATTTCAGTCACACAAATAAGATAAAAAACAGCTGTTTCAAACACACTTATATCCTGCTGATAGGAAAAATACTCTGTCTGCGGTTTCATTTATTTCACAGTCATTTTACATTTACAGATTTAAATTTACAGACACACATTTTTTTTTAATCTGTGGGGTCTATTATATTTTGTGTATTTAAACTTGTGTGGTTAATGTTGTGATCTTTTTCAGGAATACATTTTGTTTTACAACAAATCATTTTTTAATAATTTTTGGCATATTTTTGTGGTATTATTATAACTGTTTTTATTATTCTTTCAGGCACTGATGATGTATTTCATCACGATTCTATATTCCCTTCTTTTTTTTATTTATACATTTAAAAATAAAAAGTAAAGTTTTTTGTTTACATTTCATTTTTATTTATCATTGTTGTAGGTCTATGGTACGACGGAGTATTAGGGCCACATTGAGGAAAAAAGTCGTAATATTACGATAATAAAGTCAAAAGTTTAAGAGAAAAAAAACGTAATATTATGAGAATAAAGTCATAATATTATCCAATAGTAATTCTATGTGTTATTTTCTTTTTTTCTCGTAATATTATGACTTTATTCTGGAAATCTCAGATTTTTTTCCCCTAATACTCCGTAGCACATTTGCCCCTCACTGCATTAGACTTATATACTATATACTTGGACTATAAACTGTGTTACCTTCATCACAATGCTCAAATGTTTTGTGGCTCCACAGATTTTTTTTTTTCTTTTGTTGCCTAACATGGCTCTTTTGATAGTAAAGGTTGCTGACCCCTGGTCTAGGCTATGTTATGTCATTATGTTATGATATATGATGCTGTTATATTATTCTATGCTATGCTATATTATATTATTATGTGTGTTACATTTATTTATTGTACATACTACATTTATTTATTGAAGGACTGTATACACTATGTTCACCCATTCACTCTGTATCTTTTATATCTCTATTATTGTTTTATAATTTTTCTATACCTGTACCTGTCCTGTGTTTCACTCTGTTTGCTGATGTTGCTGCTTTGACACCTGAATTTCCCTCCTGGGGATTAATAAAGGTTCATTTTATCTTATCTTATCTTTGTGTATTACAGCACAGTGACACGGAAGCAACACGTATTTTTCCCTCAGAGTGATGCATCCTGTCAGTCCGTCCCGTCTCTGCAGCTGTAGTTCATTCACTTCCTGAACACCTCAGTCAGCTCCTCACCTCAGTTTTCATCCAGGTGCTCCTCTAACCTCAGCTCCGGCTTAGTATCCGGCTGACTCCCGCTTCTGTAACCCAAACAAACAAACAAACAAACCGGAGGTCTGTGCTCCGGTTTAGGGTCTAAACTACTGTGAACCAGGGGGAGTAAAGCTAGCTGGCTGGGAGGCTCAACGTTAGCCGAGCAGCAGCAGCAGCAGCAGCAGCAGGTGAAGGAAGCATCGCTCCGGTCCGGACCTGACGGCGGGTAGAGGGAGCGCAGCATGGCCGCAGGGAGCAGCAGCCTTGCGGGGGAGGAGAAGACAGCGAGCCGGAGTCAGAGCGACGGTGAGTGGGTCCGGAGGGACGGAGAACCGGGGGACGGGGTAACCTCACACGGCCCAAACACTCAGTCACTGTGGGGAGCTACCTGATGGGAGGACCGGTGGGATGAAATAATAATATTAATGTCTTTAAATAAAGTCATAAACTGAGTCTGGTTCTGCATCAACGTTCAGAGCGTTACAGGCTAGTTAGTTAGCTGCTAGTTAGCTGCTAACTAGCAGCTAACTAGCAGCTAAGCTAACCAAACTTAGCTGACTTAATGAGGGTTTTTATTAATAAAAGTTAACCAGAGAAGTTAACTTGTATGCAAACTAACACATGTTGACATTATTTAACATCATCACAATGTTTAATTAATGAAAATAGTGTCGTATTTTGTTTTAATTTATTTAAACTAACTAAACTAGCATGCTAGCTGAACTGGCTAGCAGCTAACTAGCAGCTAAGCTAACCAAACTTAGCTAACTTAATGAGGGTTTTTATTAATACAAGTTAACCAGAGAAGTTAACTAGTATGCTAACTAACGAATGTTGACATTATTAAACATCATCACGGTGTTTAATAAATGAAGATAGTGTCGTGTTTTTTTTTTAATTTATTTAAACTAACTGAACTAGCATGCTAGCTGAGCTGGAGGCTAACTTCACTGTTTACTAGTGTAAAACTAGTTTGTGTGCAGCTGTTAATGATTAATGATGATAGTTAATGATGTTACTGTACTTGGTAGAGGCTGGAGCCCGACGGCTAATGCTTACACACTGATAGACAGCATTATTACAGGTGAATAAACCACCAGGTGTGTTAGTGGTGGGCTGTCAGAGGGCTGCTGACGTGGACGTTTGGTTTCAGGTGTGTGTGTGTGCGTGTGTGTGTGTGATTGGTCACACACACACACACACACACACACATACACACACACACACACTTTATTGTTTGCTGGGTCACACCTCCACTTCAGTACATCAACATACATGTGCAAAGTTTACATTGATAGATTAATAATACTATTAATAATACACACTTTGCTAATATATATAGTAGGTGCCACTGGTGCACTTTAAACTTTAAACTTACTTTACACTACATCCCATATACCATTTTATAGACTGTACATATTACATCTATTTATTGTACACTACATTTTTTATTGACGGATGGTACACGCTATGTCCATTCACTATGTCCATTCACTATGTCCATTCACTATTTCTATTTATTGTTTTATAATCTTTTGTACACCTGTACCTGCGCTTTGCTGCTTTGACACCTGAATTTTCCCCCAGGGATTATTAAAGGTTCATCTTATCTTATCTTAGGTTATTCTATGTTTATATTTTAAATTATTTTATGCTAGTTGTAGTTGTCAGGTATATTTATAGTGTATTCCAATATTCTTTATATTGTGTATTCTTCTGTATAGATATATTTCTCTAGTGTTGATATTAGGGATGCACCGATCCAACTTTTTCTGTACTGATAGCGATACCTGGGCTTTAGGTATCGATCCGATACCAGTGTTTAATTAATAAGCTGTATGCCTCACTGTGTGGAAGTGACTGGGATCATTGTTTTTTACGTGTAAGGCAACATCAGGCTTGACTTAAACATTGCTTTCCTAACTTTGTAAAACAAAATAATAATAACTTTATTTATGTAGCACCTTTCAAAAACGAGGTTACAAAGTGCTTTACAATAAAAGCATGATAAAAGTAATTAACATCCAGATCTTAAGATCTAAACAAGATCAAATTATATAAAGCAGGAAGCAGGAAAAGCGGGTCGGTGCCGGGGCTGAAGCAACAAATTGGTCAAAACTTGAACAGAAATTAAAATTCCTGTATATAAACATAGAACTTAATTTAATTGATCGGCCCTATCGTCACTGATATCCGATCCAGCTATTTGTGTAAGTATCGGCCCGATGTGTGTCCTTTTTTTATTGATAAATAAAATTAAAAAAAAGTAAACAATGCAGGTTTCACAATTAGAAATAATCATAAAAACAATATGTTATATTATCTTATATAAATATTATATTATATTAGCTTTGTCTCTATTAGCCCTGTAATTAGTTTAATTAGTAGTTAATGTAAGTCGCTAAATGAATGTACTGTACAGTGTAAAGTGTTAGATTATAGAGTTCTTAGAGAAAATTATTAGGAAATCAGACCCACAAAATGAAAAGTATTTTTTACTTTTATTCAATCTGATGATTACTTTCTCGATTAATTAATTAGTTGAAAGCACAAGGAGACGTCTTCTAATGTTTTATTTTACAGGACCAACAGTCCAAATATATTCAGTTCACAGTCAGTTAAATAAAGGCAGCAAATTGTCACAGTTAAGAAGACGGAACAAGGACTCAATGGAAATAATTAATTCATTATCAAACTAGTTTGCGATTAATCAACTAATTGGTTCAGCTCTGGAAGGAGTTACAAAACTAGCAATTTTATCCCAAACTAGAAATTTTAAAAACATATTTTTTTGTCTGAAGAAGAGAAATATTGATACTAAAATCATACTGAAGTAAAGTGATGGAAATCTAAAAACCTATAAAATCTGATGGATGATTTATAAAATGATCAGCAGGAATGTGTGTTTGATTTGTAAAGTGAAACTAATAGAATCTGCCACTTTAACTGGAGTCTGCTGACTGACTGTCAGTTTATAGTAGAAACAGGACAGTAGAGACGGATGGAGGTTTGATCGGTGTGTTTTTGTGTTTCCCTGCAGTCAACAGGAAGTTGAAGTACATCAGCCTGGCGGTGCTGGTGGTCCAGAATGCGTCGCTCATCCTCAGCATCCGATACGTCCGCACGTTGCCGGGCGACCGCTTCTTCACGACGTCAGCCGTTGTCATGGCGGAGATCCTGAAGGTCCTGACGTGTCTGCTCATCATCCTGCTGCAGAAGAGATGTAAGTGGATCAGACACATGACGAGTGTGTTTAGGAAGTGTTCTGTGTATTAAATGTATATATTATATATATTCCAAAATCATTAACAGGAGACTTGAACACGTAAACACACTCAGTGGGTCCTCTTCATTATGCTAACGTGTCTCTGTCTCTGTCTCTGTCTGTCTGGCTGGGTCTCTGTCTGTCTGTAGTCAATGTGAAGGAAACGGCGCTCCTCCTGGTCGACTCCATCGTGTTTCAGTACAAAGACACTCTGAAACTGGCCGTTCCTTCTCTCATCTACACGCTGCAGAACAACCTGCAGTACGTCGCCATCTCCAACCTGCCAGCCGCCACCTTCCAGGTCAGACTTCATATCATCAAAGAGTTTAGAAGCAAAGCGGTGAAACTCTGGTGCTTTTTTTAACAACAGCCGCTAGATGGCGCCATGGTGCCATTTTGGACAGAAAACGCCAATGAGTCTGTGGCCATGGATGTATAAAGAGACGTCTGTAAATCAGAGGATCATTTTTTTTTTTTTTAGGTAAATCAACTTCCCAGTAGGAACATTTAAATAGCCCTCATTTAAATCATTATGTCCTAAAAGTTTTAAAATGAACTAATATCTGAACCCAGAGTTATTTTCCTCGGCATAATAAACGTGCATCAGACCCACTGGACTGCATCGCTCTGCACGCTCATATGACATATCTGGTTCTGCCAGCTTCCTGCTAGCTGTATGCGGCTGTAATAATGGATATATTGGCTGTAATTCATCACTTTTATTATCTTATAATACACCCATGGGCTGTATGCTGTAAGCCTGTACCGCGGTGGATGTATTAACGTCTCTGTTCCCAAACAACCGGCTATCGGCCAGTAGCTGGTAGTCCTAGTAGCATGACATAAACAGAATTTAATGGAGTTGTAGTCTATTTACTAACACGCAGGGCAAAAGCACAGGACACAACCTCTTATACATCCATGGTCTGTGGTCTATTGGACTCCATTTTGGATCCTTGACATGAAAAAGTTTGAGATTTTTCTAACTTTCCATTTATGTCCATCGCTCACTTTATGCTCCTCTGGGAAGCAGCCGGGCAAAAAAGTTTAATTAATAAATAAGTACGTAAGTCAATTCAATTCATCTTTATTGACAGACTCGAAGTCCATTAAAAAACATACAACACAAACAACAATACATACATTAAAATAGAAACTGCCACTTTTTATAAAAGACAATTATACCAATGTTTCCACAGGGATGACTGGTATCGTAAAAACAGCAACAAACACTAAAACAAGGATTTGACAGTAGCATGATGATGGCGTTCTGAGAATCATTTAGCCGACATATAAATTTATACATCAGGTTTCTCAACAGAGCCTGGAAAGTGTTGACACCTGCATTACAGAACAGCTCGCTTGCACTACACCACCTGGGTTTTTTAAGTAATATCCGCATGCAGTCATTGTAGGCAACCTGAAGCTTATGCATGCTCGCCTTTTTCTACTTGGCCCACAGGGGGGCAGCATAGAGGGGAGTGCAGTAGGCTCTAAAGAGATCTATATTGACATGGTCTGAACACATGTAGAATTTTCTTGCCAACATGTCAGCTTGAGCATATGATATACGGAACTGCCTGTGCATGTCGTCATCATCAGACATTTGATCTGTAATAAAGTGCCCCAGAAATAGCTATAACAGTATGCATATTTATAATATTTTTACTGTTCAACACAGGACATTTCAGTAGAGACATTAAATATGACAATAGAATAGAAATAATTTAGTTTTACTTTTGTACGGCACTTTGTAGGCCGACGTTTTACTGGCGTTTGGTAGTCGCTTTCAGTCCAAAATGGCGGAAGCGTAGCTCTGCTGCTGGGCGCTGAGTTTCACTTCTTATCAATATACGTTCTTTGATATCATCACCAAAAACATGTTAGTCTCTCAATACTGTCTGATGTCTGTCACCCATTGGTTCTTACTGAAGACGTGACTTTGTTGGGGACTATTTTCAGCGGCGGATGAATCCACATGTGGTGCTCTAGTGAGTGTTAGTGTCAGCAGGACGGTGTATGTGGGATTGAGTCAGAATAAACTACAGTGTGTGTGTTCACGGTGATGAAGGAACAACAGTGAGGCTCACAGATATCAGGGTACTAGTTAGTAGATACATTCACTGCTGGTTGGAGTGTCAGTGTGGATCGTCTCTGTGTTCTCCGTCAGGTGACGTACCAGCTGAAGATCCTCACCACCGCTCTGTTCAGTGTGATGATGTTGAGGAAGTCTCTGTCCAGAGTTCAGTGGATTTCTCTGCTGCTGCTGTTCGCTGGAGTCGCCATCGTTCAGGTACGTCCCCCTCACCTTCAGCTTCACCTGTCGGAGGAGTCATTTCAGATAAACACTGGTTTAACGCTGGTTACTGGCGGTAAAGTTTGGTATACTGGTTCGGTCCGACCCTACTGATCAGTAAGTGAAGTGATTGATTGACGATAGATGTTATTGATCCTCTCCCTCTCAGGTGCAGCAGGAGGGGAAGAAGGAGGCGTCGGTGGCGGACAGCTCCAACCAGAACTACATGGTTGGTCTGGTCGCCGTGGTGATCAGCTGCCTGTCGTCCGGCTTCGCCGGCGTTTACTTTGAGAAGATCCTGAAGGGGAGCTCTGCGTCCGTCTGGATGAGGAACGTGCAGCTGGGGATCTTTGGCATGGCGCTCGGCATGCTGGGACTGTGGTGGAAGGACGGCGACGCCATCGCCGAGCACGGCTTCACGTTCGGCTACACCAGTATGGTGTGGTGCGTCATCTTCAACCAGGCGTTCGGCGGGCTGCTGGTGGCCGTGGTGGTGAAGTACGCCGACAACATCCTGAAGGGCTTCGCCACCTCCTTCTCCATCATCGTCTCCACGGTGACGTCCATCTACCTGTTCGGCTTCCACGTGGACCTGCTCTTCACGGCGGGGGCGGGGCTCGTCATCGGCGCCGTCTACATGTACAGCCTTCCCAAAGCGGCCGGCGGCTCTTCGTCCCCGAGCGCGTCCTCGTCTTCCTCGGCGTCTTCGGCGTCGCCGAGGACGAACAAAGGCGCCGAGTTGGAGGCGTTTCTGCCAAAGTCAGTGCTGGTGAAGTGACTCCCTCTATCTCTCTCTGTCTCCTGCTCTCTGCAAAGGTCTCTCCACCTCCTCCTAACCTCCTCACCTTGACCTGAACTCCTCCTGATCACCTGCTGACCTCCTCCTTACCTCTCCCAGATTTCATGACCTTCTCCTGACCTCTTTCCTCCCTCTGACCTCCTCCTCACCTCCTCCTGAGATTCAGATGGCGGTGGAGAAAAAGAGGAGGAGACTCTTTATTTTCTTTCTTCTCTTTTTTATAAAACTTCTCCCTTCTTTCCGTCTCTGCTCTCCTGAACTCAAAACAAAGACCTCCTCGCCTCCTTTTTTCCTCCTCCTGTGATGAAAAGGAGAACAGAGGAGTCGATGAAACTAACATTTGGTTTGTGACGGGGAGGAGAGCCGAGACTCACTTTCCTGCTCCTCTGCTGTGACTCTGAACTTTCTCCTTCCAACTCGAGGAGGAAGAAGAGGAGGTGAGGAAGGAGAGCAGCGCTCCTAACGTCTGGTTTTAACTCTGCTTCTCCTCCCACCTCCTCCTCTTCCCTCCCTAAACACTAAACACTAACCTCTCCTCTGTCCTCCTCCTCAGAGCTCAGGGAGACGTCGCGTCTCCTCTTGCCGTCCACATCACAGACTAACTGCTCAAAGCACAAGAGGAGGAGGAGGAGGAGGAGGAGGGGGAAGGAGCTGTCTGTCTGTTTCCTGTCTCGCCCTCTCTGCCTTAACTTAACTCTTTACTTTACTAACTGAATGAAAGAGGAAACGCCTTACTGTTCGCTGAGTATTGATTCTAGTTGTTACTGCTGGAGGAGAATCTGCAGTTTGATCGGATGTTTTCACTGAGCATTCGTCAACATCCGTTAAATGTTTATTATTTAATGATTATTTTCATTGATTTGATGAATCATTAGTTTAAAAAGTGAATTAAAACAGTGAAATATCTCAGAGTCCAACGTGACGTCTTCAGATGTTTTGTTTAGTCCGACCAACCGTCCAAAACTCAAAAGAGATTCTTGAGATTCACTGTGACATAAACAGAACATATGAGACATTAGAGGAGCTGAGACATCGTCCTGTCGGGGTTTGTCTCACAACAATGTCCCGCTAGCTGTACATTATCTCGCTTATTACACAGCTACTTACTGAAGAAATCAATAATGTGACACAAAAACGGTCCACCAGAGAACTCCGCCCATAGCAACGGTCCGTTATACATAGCAACGGTTCGTTATACATAGCAACGTTCTGTAATACATAGCAACGGTTCGTTATACATAGCAACGGTCTGTAATACTTAGCAACGGTCTGTTATGAAGAAATAACAGACTGTAGAATGCCGTGATTGACCAATCAGAATCGAGTATTCAACAAAGCCGTGTAATAAACTGAAAGAAAATCCACAGATGATGATCAGAAGTTTAAATTCTCAATAACCTGTATTATTTTCTCATTATTATTGATGAATGAACGTTTCAGCTGGTCGATGAGACTGAACGTCTGAAGAGTCACTTTGGATTCTGGGAACTAAACATGTTCTGGGATCAATGAGTTGATAGAAAAATAATCATTATATATGAATCAATAATGGAATCAAAACTTTATCAGCTGATTACAACATTTATGTTTTTCACTGTTTTTTTTAAATGAATAATTGATTATTGATTGAGCGGCTCAGTGAAAACCGGTCGCAGGTCAAACTCCGCTTCCTGTCGGCGTCCACGTTGAGACGTTTGTGCTCGGTGCCTTTCCTGCTCATCTGTACAGAAGCCATACGATAACGTTAACGTGTACAGAGAACATCCGGAACTGTTGGTTGGTTTGAGGGACACAAACAGCTCCCGTCTCATCTGACCTCTGACCTCTGACCTCAGATGAGTCTGACGGGGGGTCTGATAGGGTGGCGGTGCTCGTTGATTGGAGTACCTTTTTTTAAATGAATGAACCTAATAATCATTATTATAAAGTTCGTCCTGCTACAGGCGTCTTGTCGAAGAAGACGTCCTGCGCAGGGCGGCGTCCTGAATGTCTTTCTGTCGGTATGGCGGGCGAGTCGGTCGCTCGGAGTCGAGTTTGTCCGCTGAGCTGCTTCCTGTTGTTGCTGTTTGACTTTGGGAGGAGGGGTTGGGATGTTTTTGTCTCCATACGGCTGCAGGAGGTGACGAACAGCCGACCGCCAGAGTCTGGTTACAATCCACCGCGTTAGAACCAGATCAGCATGTAGAGACGGTCCGTTTGTTACTGAAGCACATTATAATCTGAAGGCAACTCCTCCGTTATTACCTGATCAGCTGATTACCTGATCTATTCACTGATGAAGTCTTTAGTCTGGGGCATCACAATTTATCGAAATTTTATCAGAATCGCAGTTTGGCCTACTGCTGTTGTCAAAACAGTATTTGTTAAAGCTTCAGTAGGCAGAATATTTTTGGCATCATTGGGCAAAAATTCCATAATTTCAGCATATTGTAATTCAAGTGTTCTGAGAGAAAACTAGACTCCTGCACCTCCTCATGGCTCTGTTTTCAGGCTTTAGAAAATGTAGCCCGTGATGGGAGACTTTGACCAATCACAGGTCATTTCAGAGAGAGAGAGCGTTCCTATTGGCTGTGCTCCTGCTGGTGGGCAGTGCTTGGTATTTCAATGACAGATCTCCATACGGCTGCTGGGTCACGAACTTTCTCATTTTACAGCTAAACAGTACACTACAAGATGATTCTGAAAACATTTGAAGAGAGAAATAGGCATTAACGTAACAGAATATTGATTCATATTTGATCAGCGCTGCATATTTTGACCGTCTAGTCGGAGTTTGCGAGTGATTGACAGCTGCTCAGAGACGGCAAGGCTCCAGCTCGGCTCTGATTGGTTGTTTTCCTCCGGTCTGTGAAATCTTGCAGATGCTATTAGGAGCACCGGAGGACACATGATTGTTTCAGATTACCTGTCTCATGCACTACTGTCAGGATATAGTGACCGATTTATAAAAATAACTTTTTTATATGGATTTCATGAAATGGAAAATTTAAAAAAAGTATTTTATAATTAAATATTTCAACCTCACGGAGAAACGACAAATATTTCCTTCACGAAAACGAGGAAATGATTCATGATTAATCATCTTTCTGTAGAAACGTTCTTCATCTCCTGCAGACCGGCGTGGAGACAAAACAAAAATGTTTTTTTTTCTCCCAAAGATTTTGTGTTTTATTATCATCAAAAGAATCAAAAAGAAGTGAAGAAGAGACGTTATTTTTTTGTTACTTTCTGTTTTTGTAAAGAAAAGAAATCAGTTTCTGTCTTTTGGGAACTTTAAAACTATATTAATATATCATTTATTTTTTATTTAATGTGGGAATGAGAGGTTGATCTGATGGTTGGTTTTGTTGTTGGGTGGTGGAGGAAGAAGAGGAAGAGGAAGCTTTCAGATAGAGACTTTATCTGGTTGTTGGTGAGATTTTAGGATTCAGCGGTTGCTATGATGACGAGTATGACACTATCCGTTAGTATTTAATCAGAATGAAGTTTAGTACGAAGCTGATTTATTATCTCCATCACAAGTTAATTATTTTATTTCACAACGATGACGTTGTTTTCTCCAGATAAATATCCCAAGAAAATAAAGAGGAACAAAACAGTAAACTGATCCTGTTATCTCAAATACATAAATAGTGTTCATCCGTCTGTCCATACTGGAAAAAAAACTTGAGATTATGAGATAAATATCTGGATTATCCCAAGATAACGAGACCTCAACCTACACACACTATTATAAATTAGACATATCAGCTGGAGATAATGGGATCATCATCATAACACTCGATTTTTCGTGATGTGTAATAAATATCTGACGAGATAATTCGCATTATTTAACAAAACGAGAGCATCTGTGCTCACTAACGCAATGCAGAAATGTGTCTTTATCTCGAGATATCGCTAGAATAATCTCTGGATTATATCGAAATAATCATCTCCACAAAACATTTAGTTTTTTCATGAAAGCAACATATTTATCTCGTTATACTGAGATTACAAGTTAATTATGTGGGAATGATAACAAATTTTTATCATAATCTCAAGATAATAATGTCACTTTTTTTAGGGGAGTGACAGGAAAACTATCTGGAGAATCAAGAGGCTCAAATACTGATATCAGGATGATTATCTTCTCATGTCTAGAAAACAACATATTTAACATATAACACTGAGATCACAAGTTAATGATGGTATAACTTATCTTGTTCGCACAAGAAAACAAAAGGTTGTTTTTTGCGAAATATCTCGTTATCGATGGATTATTTTTTTAAATAACAGGATAAATATCTCGGGAATACAAAAGGTTGTTTTCTGGAGATAACAAGATAAGATAATTATACCGTTATCTTGAGAAAACTAATATTGGAATCCCAATATCTTATCTTATTTTATTTTATTTTATTTGTTTTGTTTTGTTTTATTTCTTTTTGTAACATTTAATATATTAAATAATATATTAATGAAAAGATATTGGGATTATTATCTAAAAAATTATATTTTAATTTCTTGTTTAAATTACATATTTTTCTGATTATCGTGAGAAAACAACCTCTGATTTTCCAGATATAATTAACTCACCGTCTCTAGATAAAATCATTTTACGTCTGCTCTCTGTTGAATAGTTCGTTAACCTGTTCAGTAAAAATGTCACATCCTGTTTACACTAAGTATTAAGATTGAACAGATACTAAAAGAAGCAGCTGCTTAATTTTGTGTTTACATTTTTTTAATAAATTGCACAGATTTTAGTTTGTTTTTTTCCAAAAACAAACAAAAAAATCAAACAAGTTTTTTAAAATTTGTGCCAAACTTTAAAAATTGCAAATTTAATTTTCAGCAAGCCACATCCTTAAATCCACTTTTAACCGTCTGGAGCGCCACCTGCTGGCAGTTTAACAAAAATCCTGTAAAATTGACTGCAGTTAGTTTTAAAGTCTGTTATTTCGCTGACTGTCTGAGGGATGTTCGGTGTTTCCTGATTGGACGCTGCAGGTGGAGAACCGTCCAATAGGATCCGTACAGGATTGTTTTCAACTTCCTCTTCCTGTCTGGACGTTTGTGTTTGAGGGATCGTTTTAGTTTGCACTTGATTGTTGACTTGTACCAATGCCTCTGAACCTGTAAATACTTCTTTTGGTAAAGTTTTTTATAAACAAGGACATGGACTCAAACACTTTGGAGTTTGTCTTAATTTGTAGGTAAATTATAGTAAAACTATCTCAGGTTGTTTCCTTCAGATTCACTTTATTTCTTTTATCTTCTACACCTTCGTCAGTTTCCACTGAACGACCTGTAAGAAATAAATCTGGAAAAGAATAAAGCTGAAATATTTGAGAATAAAGTCGAGACGTTTGAGTAAAAAGTCATAATAGTATATTAAAAAAAGGTTGTAAGATCACAAGATTTTAAACTTGTTGAAGTAAACCGGTAAGAAAAGTTTATTTAAAGTTACCTGATGACATCATGACTTTATTCTCAAAATATTTCAGCTTTATTCTTTAAATCTTAGATTTATTTGTCTCTAATACTCCACAATCTAAAGAAACTGTTTGTTTTCCTCCTAAAATAAACAGTTTTTCAAATTCAAATTCAACAAAACAACTACCTCTCAGATATATAAAAAAACAAGTAACCTATTTGAAATTTCTTTGGAATTATTGCCAAATTTCCCCAATATTTACCTCAAAATGTATCTAAAATTACTTTATTATAAACATTATTTAATAATTATTTTCCGCTATTTCCCAATAGCTGATCATTTATTTATTACATTTAATAATATAATAATAAATGTAATTTATTAGCAAATAACTTCTTTGAAATGTCTTTAAAAAAACTCCCTGAATCATTACATTAGCTATCAGTTACTACCAGCTACCAGAGCAACGCACCGCCGCTTCTCAAGCCTTAGGGTCCTATTTTAACCATTATGTGCTATTTTAGTGTGTAATTATTAAATAATGTTTATAACAAAGTAATTTTCGATCGATTTTTGAGGTAAATATTGGGGTAATTTGGCAGTAATTCCAAAGAAATTTCAAATAAGTTACTTGGTTACTACGCAGAAAATGAAGCGTTATCGAAAACACTATTGGTTATTTCTCTCCCCTGAACTCGTCCTCTCAGGCAGAGCTGTGTTTGACCCCAACGAGCTCCACTAATCAAAGCCAGATAATTTCTAACCGTCTAAACTAACCTTGTGATTTCTGGAGCTGTTGGGACAAACAAACTGATCTGAGAAGACCTCATGTGAAATGTCGGACTGCTCCTTTAACGTTAAACACGATCAACAAAGCAGATTTTACACAGCGGACATTTTGACTCTCAGCCTGTTTAGAGAGAAAGCTCAGATTTCACAGGCCGTTAATGTCAAACTTTCAAACATCTGATGCTGGTTCCAGTATGGAGATGTTCATCAGGTCTGAGGGTTTTGTCTGTCCTGCTGTTTTTTTTAAAATAGTTTATTGAATTTTCCCAAAACACAAAAAGGAAAACTGAATTCATAAATCTACGTAAATCTAAAATCACAGCGGAGGAAGTGAATGTGTGTCGTTGTGTAGTTTTGACGTGTTGATCAGCCTCACACTTCATTTGATCAAATGTGTGTTTAATAATCTGATGTACAGCTGATTAGAGATCAGTTCTCCTGCAGCTCTGGGATCAGCTGTTAGAATCGTCATGGTGACTGAATGATGTCATAACACAAGTTGTCTATAAAAACATAAACTATATGTATTTATATATATGTGTGTGTATATATATATGTATGTAACCGGACACTTTCCTCCCCCCTGGCTGCGCCTTGAGATCCTGTCCATGAAAACTACAAACAGGATCAGTGAGAAGGGACAACCCTGGCGGAAGCCAACGCCCGCTGGAAACATGTTTGACTTTTTGCTGAGTATACGGACGCAGCTCTCACTGTGGTTACACAAGGACCGGATGGCATTTTTGCTTTGACATCCACCACCTGTCAGCTGTCTCTGGAGATCACAGGGCCAACCAAGCCCGAAAGGCCCCCTTCTTCAGCTTGACGGCCTCCTGGGTTTTTTTCCGACCACAACTCCTCGCAGCCGCTTCCACAATGGAGGCTTTGAACACGGCCCACTCAGATTCCATGTCCCCAGCCTCCCCCCTGGGATGCACGACAAGTTCTTCCGGAGGTGGGAGTTGTAGACCTCGCAGACAGGGGCCTCAGACGCCACCCAGAGACTCCAAGAAGGCCGCGTACTCCGAGCTGCTGTTTGGTGCATAAGCACAAAGTCAGAGACTTCCTCTCAGCAACTCGTAGTCGCATAGAGGCGACCCTATCGTTCTCCGGGGAGAACTCCAGCACAGCGGCGCTCTGCTGCACATTATTAATCTTTTAACTTTATTAACTAAATTTCATGTTCATTAAAGGAAAATTACAGATAAAAAGCCGAACGTCTGCTTTCACCAACACTTCATCGACTCGATCCAAAGGCTGTTAGAAGTATGAACAACCTGTTTTTCAAATCTTTGTTTGAATTAAAACTGTGTGTCATCTGTTTTCATTTTGTGACAAATTAAACTTTAATTAAGTTGATCATAAAGAAGGAAAACCCTGACGAAGCAGGAAACTATAAAACTAGTGGAGAGACCCGTAAACACAACAGGAAGTCTAACCCTCTTCTTCTTCTCTGCTTGTGTCTGTCCTCCAGGTGTTCGGGTAAACAGAAAGGATCCTGAGTGACAGACGGCTGTCTTCATCCTCCCTGCTGATGCTAATGCAGTATTATTATGGTACTACAGTATTATTATTATGGTACTGCAGTATTATTATGGTACTGCAGTACTGTACTGTGTTAAAGGTACTTATTACACGGCTTTGTTGAATACTCGATTCTGATTGGTCAATCACAGCATTCTACGGTCTGTTATTTCTTTATAACAGACCGTTGCTATGCATAACAGACCGTTGCTATGGGCACAGTTCTGATCTCAAACTCTGGCGGACCGTTTTTGCTCGAAATTATTGATTTCTTAAGTAAGTAGCCGTGTAACAAGCGGGATAATGTACAGCTAGCAGGTCATTGTTGTTAAAGAATCCCCTTCAGGGCGACGCAAGACCCTCCGCATCGCGTCGTCATAACTATTATTACTGTGGCTCCTCTCAGCTTCCATATAAATATTTATTTATGGTTATTTAATCTTTACAGTGTTTTTGTTGTCGGCTGAAGTTTTATTTTACTTCACTGACCTGCAGTTTTATAATGTCAAATATGTTAAACATAGTTGAACCCTTCAATTTAAATCTTTAAAAAAGATATAAAACATACAAGGTTGTGATATGGAAGAACAATCATACCAGGAAAATAAATAAATAGATGAAATAAAAAGTATTTAATGTTAAAAGTATGGGATAGTAAATCAAACATAATGACATGAATCAAAATGAATTATTTTTTATTTAGAACCTGATAATCTTGATTTACCGTATAATATACCAAGTATTTTAACTTATCACAAATGTTTTACATATATACGGAGGAGTGGAATATCCATCATTTCAAAATAAAACTTCTTATTCCAAAATGGATTTTGGAAGCAAAAAATTCAACAACTGTTTTTGTGAACATTTCTTCCTTAAATTAAATTAAGAGATTTACTTTGAAACTGACAACTGACCTGTAAGTAAAAATTATGACATAAACCAAAATTGTGACTTACAAAGTCAAAATGATACTAAATATAAAAGATGTGATCGTTGGTGGAAATGTGGATATTTTTAAATCAAAATGTCTTTAATGTTGATTTACTTCATCAGAATTTAAACTTAGTGTCTTTATTTTTATTTATTTTGTTTTTTAAAACAAGTGGAGTCTGTCATTTCAAAATAAAAG
>CAKALU010036191.1:0-18496 GCA_916700995.1 Hozukius guyotensis | reverse complement strand
GCACTCTTCAGTATAACAAGCATCCTGTTGCAGGGAGGTCAAAGGTCAGAGTCAGTCAGTCATATTACCTCATTTGTGTGATCCTGTAATGATGAGGAGAGAAAAAACATTATATATTTTTTATCGTTACATATGTACATGTACATGTATATATTTCCACTATATAGTATGTTGAGTTTATGCACACGAATCCAACTGATATGTATTTAACAAGTCTTACTATGCATTTCCTATATATAATGTATTTGATATTCTCACATCTTTAATATGTGATTCACTGGACCAATGAACAACTGACACTATTTTAATATCACCGAGTATTTGTGAATCATACTGGGCCATTACTAATAAGTTACACCGGTGTGTCTACAATCTCTACCAGATATAGTAAAGGGAGTAGGCTTGAGGTACTTTCCATTATATGTACTATTCATAGAATTGAAAGTGGAATGACTTTATTACGGTCAGTAAGTCAAAAATAAAAGAGTCAGTGAGCCCTTGTGTTTCATCTCCAGTGTGTGTGTGTGTGTGTGTGTGTGTGTGTACCTGTTTATTAGCAGTTGTCCAGACTTAGTGGGGAGGATGTTTGCTGATGTTCTTTGCTCAGTCTGGAGCGATAAACAGGTCCTGCTGGGCCCAGAGCCATCTCACCGTTACAGTGTGTGTGTGTGTGTGTGTGTGTGTGTGTGTGTGTGTGTGTTGATCTGAGGACTCTGAGCTCACTGAAGCCTTTTGTTCTCCACGATGGCTGATCTGCTCCGTACACCGCAGCCTGCAGCCTGTGTTGGCCTTCACTAATTGACAATTGGAGTTTGACTTTGCACACCGGCCTCCTCTCCACCCCTGGAAGTGTGTGCTCCAAATACGCTTTACAGAGTGTGCCCAGCACCCAGGTGTGGAGGACGGAGGACTCTAAACAACAGATGCAGATGTTGGGTTGGGTCACTGTTGCTTTATCGTGAGTGTAGTTTTAGTCGTAGCGGAGTTGCAGTGGAGGGTAAAACACACTATAACTACATTTTCCATTTGTTTTGGTGACAGAATGGAGACACAGACAGGGACTGAATTTTTCATCCAATGGGGTGAATCTAAATCTGTCAGCTGAGGAAGATGCCAGTCTCCTGTCTCATCTTTGTCCTGGTGTCCCCTCACGTATCCCTCCTCCACTTCCAGGAATAAGCCACCGATGGAAGAAGACAGAAGGGCGAAGCGGCCTCCGCAAACACCACGATTATGACGGTGAGTCACATTGTGCAAGGCCCTTGCGGGTGATTTACGAGGGGCCGATGCCAAAAAACAAGTTGTCAAGTCTGGAACAGCGAGTCAGCGCAGCGGCGGGGAGGTGTGTTTGCAGACCGCCCCCTCGTCCGCCCCAAAACCCCAACCCCGTCCCTCTGATGTCTGTGTGTCTTCGTTAATGAAGAAATTCTGGTACCTGGGTGAGACATTGCTCTCAGCTGAGCAGACTCTGCCTCCTCTGTGCCCTCAACCCCTGCACAGTCATACAGCCGCCCCACCCATCCACAATCCCATCAGGCCTCTGGCTTCACTTCCCTCGCAGTTAATGGAGCTACTGGATATTGGGGCTGCTGCAGTGATCCCCAATTGTTGGCAAAATCATTGCATTTTATATCTTTCGCCACCAAAATTCCCCAAGTTTTCAGGATGCTGATAAAATTTATGGGAACAAACAGTAAAAACTGATGTTTTCTTTTGTCAATGTGATAATTAGGGACGGGCGGACCAGTACTGTGGTAGCGATACTTTGATACTCACAAGGTTCTCAGTTTGTCTCGACTACTTTAAAAAAATATCAATAATAAAATGATATAAACACAAAGGTGTGGCTGCATCCCTTCCAAACAGTGTAAGGTGGTCGCACACATCCAAAACCGTAGTAGGCCGGTGTTGGACCAGTAGAAGACAGCAATGAAAAATGTAGAAGAAGGTTCCACTACCGCCCTTTAGGTGCAATTTATTGGCACATCTTAGTTAGCGACGTTTCGAGCACAAGCTCTTCTTCAGACTAAATAAATCTGCACAGAGACGCCATCTTAGAAGGTAAACGCCAGTGACCCAAATATCCCATATATGATCACAGGTAATGTTGCATGCATATTAAGAAAAACATATATACGGAATATACAACAATATATACAAAAATGCATATACCGACGTTTATCAATCAATAATATAGGTAAGTACCTCACAGCTCATAAGAATAACACCAAGCCAATGGCTGTCATACTTTCTATATGGTTAGAATGGAATAGAGGTGTGTCTATATAAAAACCTATGATGTACCTTAAACATATATAAGAGCATGAATCTATACACACGAGCCCATGGATATAAAACGAGGGAGGGAACCGAACGGGTTGGAATCATCGGGTGGCAGAAGTCTTGCAGATTGCAGGTTAAAGAAATATTACATTTAAACATTCATAATATACATACAGGTACATACCTGAAATTTGACTTCTGCATTCAACCCATCCAAGCAGTTAGGAGCAGTGGGCTGATGTGAAGCGCCCGGCGAGCAACTTGGGGTTCAGTGTCTTTGTCAACAACACCACGACATGCAGACAGTATGGAACCGGGGATCAAACCTCCAACCTTCTGGTTATAGGACGACTCGCTCATCCCACTGAGCTACGGCCGTCAATACTGCATTATTTAATGAATGTGCATGAGTAGAAAGTAATGTAATTTGTATAAACGTGGGCTGAAACATCATGAAAAAAACAACTGGTATAGTTTAAATCAGTGGTCTCCAACCTGCGGATAAGGACCCTCCAAGATTAATGTCAGGGGCCACAAGATGACTAAATGAATAAGTAAGGAAAAAACATATAATGGTTATCCAAAATTATTATTTTTTTCTGACTTTAGTTTAAGATGAAAACTGAAAGACTGGATTATTAAAGTCCACTTTACACTCTCCCATTCTGGCTCTTGAATATATTATAAATGAAGCTGTGTTTGCTACTGTAACATATGATCTATGTGGGGTCTAAAAATCAAGGATCAAACATGGCGTCCTGCACTCTGTAACCAGCAAGTCTTTGCAAAAACACCATTGTCCCGATGAGACAGATGTCCGAGGAGTTGTTTTTGAACTACATGAGCAATTTCACACATTAGGAGGACTTGCTAGCCAGCATAAGCTAATGTATGTTTCCTCCGGTCACCACAGTGATGGTGACAGCCTCTCACCATCCTGACAGGCCAGTCCAGTTAGCTGTGGACGGTCACACCAGCAGAGAAGACTTGTAAGCAAACTGGTCCTCACTGAAGTAACATTTAGCAGCGGTGCATGATATCCAGTGTGGTCTGAGTGAGAAAGCGTGTCTTTCACTCATTGGTAGCAGCGTGCTGATTATCTCGCAGGGTTCACGCGACGTGTCAATCACTGCATTCACACATATAGCACCATCTGAAAAGACTAGATTACTGTGTATGAATATGTCTGAATCATGATTACATTGAACGTTACCTTAATTCTTTCTGAGTAACCTGTCAGTTTTGATGAAATATAATAGTAGAAATCCTGACTTTTTGCGTCCAGTTACAAACTTAAAGGGGAAATCCACGGAGCAATATGGCGGACTCTGTGAAGAAACAAGCCAAAGAGCATAGAAGCAAAGAGACGAAACTCCGTTATTTTTTTGTCAACAGTCACTGCCACCATTTTGGACCGAATACGTTTATTATACTTCTTATATTTTATTGTTCAACACAGGCCATTTTGGTAGAATATACAGAATAGAAATCATTTTGTTTTACTTTCGTACGGCACTTTGTAGGCGGACGTTTTACTGGCGACCGATAGTCGCTTTCAGTCCAAAATGGCGGAAGCGTAGCTCTGCGGCTGGGCGCTGATGTTGCAATGGAACAAACAATTGAATTTTGCTTCTTAGCAATATACGTTCTTTGGCTAAATCTCTAACTGAACGTGTCGGGTTGCATTGTGGGTAAGGCAGGAGCCCGGTTTTGACAAGTGAGAAGAATGTGTGGACTGTGGTGGAATGTAACTAAATACATTTACACAAGTATTGTACTTAAGTACAATTTTGAGGTACTTGTACTTTACTTGAGTATTTCCCTTTTATGTTACTTTATACTTCTACTCCATCTTCAGAGGCAAATCATTTGTAGCATGAATGTTGTATTGACATTTATTTGACAGCTTTAGTAACTAGTTACTTTGAAGATTCAGATTAATAATACAAAATATATAAATCAACTAATAAATTATGATGTATTATTATAGATTAAGCTACCCAGCATTATATAAAGTAGTTAAAATGAGCTCCACCTGTACCAGCTGCAACATTAAAATGATGTACACATTAATGCATCACTGATTATAATCCAGTTACATAATATTATTCTGAAAGAAGCCATTCTGCATAATGACTACTTTTACTTTTGGTACTTTAAGTATATTTTGATGCAAACACTTTTTTTAATTTTACTTGAGAAAGATTTTTAATGCAGGACTTTTACTTGTATTTAAACACTGTAGTATTGCTACTTTTACTTAAGTAGGTATCAGAGTACTTCTTCCACCACAATAACAAAACATCTCTGGTTCTGCTGCATCAATTTTTATCTTTTTTTTTGTTTGAGTCTGACAATGGTATTGGAGTTCAATGCTAAATCAGTAGAGTAAATAAAAAATAACAAATTTCTTTTAACTTAAAAAAAAATGAAATATAAAGTTATGGTCCTAAAGTTTTTCATGAAATTAAACCCTGTTTTTGATATTATTTATGGTCAACATTTTTTTTCCAGCAATCCCCATTTAATGTTTTTACATTCAGTAATTACCTCTCTATATTTTCACACAGGGACTCACGATGCATGCATGTAATCCAGCGTTGTAGTTTTTTATTCTAACTCACTGATATCAGCCTCAATGTTTCCTGTTTCCTATACTGCTGCTGCTTCACATGCCTCAGTATATTAATTGGTAATAACCTGAAGCCAAATACGCTTTCTTATAAGCCGTTAGCTCGAGCGCATTAGCAATAAAGCTTCTGTATTGACTTTCCTCCATGCATATTTACTTCTCATTGTGGTGCCACCATCAGCAGACTTTCCTCTCTGCTCTAGTTTTTTCCCCCCATTGTAGCATTCATGATTCATCAGTGTGTGCATTAGATTGTGGTTATCTTTTAACATGTTTATTGGAGATTTTAATGTTTTTACACAAATAAATATAACTTAAAAAAAAAAAAAAAATCAAAATCATATATGTTTCTGCAGAACAACATATCACCAGGAAAATGTAAGTATTTCTTGTTTTAAAGAATGGCCCATGGGGCAGATAATGGATTAATCATTCATCTAATTGGCAACACCTGCCCTGTGCACGGGATGACAGCTGCTCTTACTCCTACACGTCACTGTACATTAAGTAAAAATCATTTGATAAATGTGTCTAATCTCCATTTTATTTTTTTAGAACTGTTTTACATCCTGATCCTTTAAACTCTTTAGAGCATTCTCGTGTGTAATTTTAGAAATTGGATAAATACTAGACAAAAAAAAGACTTCAAAGGTCGCTTATCTTGACTTATTCACTTAAAGCTGAGACACTTTCATCAATTTCCTCATGAAAGTCGTCTTCTTCAACTTTCCACCAGATTTATACTATCAGTGTGGGTACTTCTATATAGGATTACACTCAAAGGCACTTTTTACACTTTAAGGAAAACACTGCTCTCTTGTGGTTCAAAATGTAAAAATCTTTCAAGCATACCAAAAAAGGTTTAGAAATCTGTGCCATCCACATGAGGACTTCCAATATTATGCATTTAACCTGCATAGTGACAACTCTGGGAAAACATGTTTTCATTGTAGGCCAGCAGGCTTTGGATGAGATCCAAACACAACACATGGCTGAGGTCAGTGACTCTGAGTGCTGGTAAAATCTCTAGTCTTAGCCTTGAACTCTTCCAAGGTTGTTAACTTACAAATTCATAGCCAGTAAAACACAAAAGTGAGCAGAATATAAATTTGACTGCTTGTAATCATTTCCCATTATGTTCTTTTATTTTGATACTCAACTAACAGGTTGTGCTGACAGCGCAGTAAAATATAACAGCCCGTTCTCATTCCGAGGGCGTCAAATACAGACGCTTTGTCACGGCCGTCGGCGTTAGATACGGACGCTTAAGACACTCTTTAGCGCCGGAATGAAACACTGGGCGTTCCATTAACTACATTGCGTCAATATTATGCTCAGGGAAAGTGCGCCGGGGTTCTGACAAACACAAGGCTTTCATCCAGGTGACTGCCGTTTGTGTCCCATGCACTACGTTACGTTCAGCTGTTCGTTCATGTCCCGTGTTCACAACGTTCAGTGTCATTTTCACTGTACAGTAGTTAGTAGTTTTAAGCCCAACCGTGTCGTTTTTTCTTCTACGTAACTATAGTGGTTTTATTGCCTGAACATAAGCAAGTGTTTTTGTTTACTTCACAACATTAAGCACGTTTTTACTGCGACCGAAAAGTGTGACGCCGAGGGGTCTGACAAAGCATCCGTATGTGACGAGTTGGGATGAGAACGTGTTGAATAAAACCACTCATGCGTCACTTTGATTTTAAATTCATTTATTTAAAAAAAATCCAGTCACATCTTTAAATATTGGGACGACATGCAAAGAGAGAATGAGGGCATTTCAGCCATCAACCTTGTTATCATGACAAAAACAAAAACATGAACCTATATAAGACATGTTAAGTCAACAAAACCATGTCCGGTATGAAGAGAACAGATGCAGGGGGAGTTGGTTGGTTGGTTGGTGCCTGACGTTGGCTCTGATATGATGAATCATGATGTGGATCCTACAGCGAGTCTCAGCTGAATTTGGCTTTAGAGAAATCCATCTCTGGGTGCTGAGCCATGAACCTGCAGACACAGAAGATGTCAAAAAACAACATGCCTAAGAAGTCTTTTATTTAAAATCACATTTCTTTTTTTTTTTTTTTACATAATATCCCACAACTGTCTGAGATATGGTATATTTCTGAATAGTAAACCTTTCCCTGCTGGGCACAGACAGAAAACATTTTCTACCGTTAGCACCTACATTCAGCCATGGAGGGATTTTTTTTAAATGCATGAACAGGGAAAAGATACACGTTGCCTCTGAGATGACACCACATTTGATTGGAAAGACACAATGTGAACTTTGTGTCAATAAAACAACTGTGAGAGCAGCTACCCTGACTACAGTCACCTCAGTAGTATTGTTTAACTCTTATAAAACTAAACAAGATCTTTAGAGGCAGCTTTAACGAGCTTAAAGAGGAAGTGGAGGTCAACGTAACGACAGACTCATCTCCTGTGGTCTGCACTGAGAGCAGCAGAGGAGAAAGAGGAGGTCATTTACTGCCAACAGTGATAAGAGAGCGTCCTTCACATCAGCTCTGACGTTGGCCCACGTCCAGGTCTTATCTTAGTTAACTAATGCTCCGTGTAATATTTGACATGGGTGGACTAGCGACTCAGTGGAGGGAAGAGGCTACTGTTCCTAAAATTACTGACCATCACTGTCAGAGCCAGGCGGCAGCCTCCGGGTTTGAAAAGTAAAGCCAATGCTGAAGTACCTTAAACCTGCATTCTTTCTAACAGCCAGCAGGGGGCGACTCCTCTGGTTGCAAAAAGAAGTCTGATTGTATAGAAGTCTATGAGACAATGAGCCTACTTCTCACTTGATTTATTACTTCAGTAAACATGAGTTTATGGTCTCAATCGCTAGTTTCAAGTCTTCTTCAATACAGCATGATGTTCATTTAGTAAATTATGGTCCAATTTAGATTCAAATAGACCATAAAGCAGGATATGCTTTAGGCAGGGTTTATGTTAGCCGGCATATGCCGGCATCACGTATAGCTGTACAGCAGAAAAAACGGGTTAACAAATGAATTAATTAGCATATCTAATATCATAAAATATGTTGCCAAGACAACTATAATATAAACTTATATTATACAAAAGTTAAAATGTCTCTGCTGTGCTTTTAATCCAATAAACTCACGGTCCACTTGCTGTCTGTTCTGTGTGTGAAAAAAGACGGTCTTCACAGCCAGCTGACTGTGTAAATGCGAAACAAACAAAGTGGCTCGGACAAAGCCACTATAATGATGATGTAAATAATGATTACATCGATGTTTCTTCAATACATTTTGACTTTTGTACTTCGGATGAAGACAATTACAGAGACGTGGAGCGCAGTGCTGCGCTCGCTGTGAGTGCGTGCGTGTTTGAGAGAGAGACGGACTGAGGGGAAGAGGAGGTGGACTGCACGCAATGTTTCGGTAAGGCATTAATAATAATTTGAATGTCAACGTTATGAAGGAGGCTTCAAACTATTCGGTGGGCTACAGCCCTATGAGCCTCGCATCACTATTTTGAATCTGATAAATGCTGAAATCGGACCGACCAGCCTATTATTTTATTTTTTAGACCCCTTCTTAATTTAACTTATTTTCAAGTTATGTCAAATGTAGGCTATCATACGGCTATTTATTACACGGCTTTGTTGAACACTCGATTCTGATTGGTCAATCACCGCGTTCTGCGGTCTGTTATTTCTTTATAGCAGACCGTTGCTATGTATAACAGACCGTTGCTATGGGCGCAGCTCTTATGTCAGACCCTGGTGGACGGTTTTTGTGTCAAATTATTGATTTCTTAATTAAGTAGTCGTGTTAAAAGTGGGATAATGTCATCACAACAATGACCGGCTCACCGTACATTATCCTTTACTTAAAACACATGTCCGGTAGTTGTTCTATCTGGCTGGAATTCTGGAATATCAACGGCCATATTGGCCGTCAAAATAAAAAGTGTAGCGTAAATGCTGGCTTTAGGGCGTGGCTACCTTGTGAGTATACGTATTTTACTTGAGTTAATACGTACCACCGTCATTAAGGGGAATTAAAAAAAACAATCAAAAAGATAATAAGGCAGGTTGTTGTGAGACAGTAACACAAATGGTGCAGAGTAAAAGTTTACACTTAATGTCTGGTCAGATCAATACGTCTCCTTGAACCAGGTTATGTCTGTGTGGTAGAAGTTGGTAAAAACACCACACTATCTTTTATTACCTGCAGTTACAGCAGGTGAGCCTGGCCTTGAGCACAAATCGGTAACCCCTGAGGGCAAAACTAGAAAGGCAGCTTTCACTCTTCTTATAAAATCCTTATACATCATAAAGTTTCTGTTAAAACTGACCCTGAATACAGTGTCTGCTTTGGAGAGTTAGCCAGTAAAAAAAACACCAAAGACGTCAGCTGACAGAATAAAAAGATCTTCATGATAACAGAAACTGAGCTAAACTGAACAGGTGTTATTATCTGACAGTGATGCAACACTGGAAACTCACTTTTTAAGAATGTCTTGTTTCTTCTGCTCTTCAGATGTAGGCAGGCCCATTGATTTCTGCCTTTGGTCGTACATCATCTTCTCCACCATACCGCGCGTCTCTCCGTCCAGGTCTGACAGCTGCTCAGCAGGAAAAACACACAGTTAGGACGAGGCAATACGTTGTTACTGCAGATGTTCAGGAGATAGAATATATCCTTTACCTTTGAGTTCTCTGGACTGACTTTCTTGGTGTTGATTTCTGGATCTGTGGTAACAATCTTGCTCCACCACTCCATTTTATTAATCTGAAATTAAAGAATCACTTTATTCAAATTGAGTATTCATTATTTTTTTTTAGGGTGATGACGTCATAAAATATGACAACAGACATTCAAAAAGTTCAATAGAAGCTTCGAATGAAAAAAAAAAAAAGACATTCGGTTCAGCCTTATTCTACAGCGACCCACACGAACTCCGTTCTTACCTTTTCAAAGTGGACTGTAACAACCTTGCCGTCGTCGATGAGCCAGGAGCTTTCTTCTACCTTCACCTCGTTGTACAGCTCGCCTTCAAGAACAGGAGGGTGTCCCTTCAGGCCGACCTTGATGGTGCGTCGCTGGATGTCCACCACTACGTCTCTGCTCTTAATGCGGAACTTCACATCGAAAGGCACGACCAGCTGTAGAAGGATGTTAAAATGTATATTGCTTGTTAGATTCAGGTTTATTCACGGCTATCAAAGCTACAATAACAAAGAAAACACAGAAAACACACAGTGGGCATGATAAACAGGAGACATAATTCAGATACATCTTATATGTGGAGTGATACGATTTTTAAAAAATGCTGCTTTTCTCGAGGGTAGATGAACGTCAACGGTGTCCCCACGAGTTGACGTGATTTCAGATGAGTCAGGCAAGTGGTGCAGGGGTGAGCATTTGGGATGGGTCATGATTTACGAATGGTCATTAAATAATAAAAACGAATAGTTTATGCGACTATCCTCTTGTCTTTAAAAATATATTTTCCCTTGTTTTTTACCATTGCAGGCGCCGCCTGGTAGTAACGTTACTATCAGGCGCCGGTAAAACATGTGTATGGCATATTCAGTTTTTTTTCCATTGGCATGTGTGTATGTGTGTGTTGCGTGTGTGCGCAGCACTTCTTTCTCTCTCTCCCCACGGAGTAGCTGCACGAAGGCGGGGAACAGCGATCTTCAAAGAATGATGGAATAGTTCCCAGTGATTATCGAACAGTATTTTTTGCTTGAAATGCCCTTTCCTAGCAAGCCCTCGCTCATCGTAACAGAGGTCCAGGCCAGTAAACCCGGGTCTGCTATTACAGCAAAACAGTCACTATCATGGGCAAAGAGTATAGAAGCAAAGAGATGAATCTCCGGTGGTTTTCTTTTACGACAGCCGCTGCCGCCATTTTGGACTGAAAACACTTATATGACAGAATATGACAATAGAAAATAAATAATTTAGTTTTGCTTTTGTATGGTACTTTTTAGGCGGACGTTTTACTGCCGTCTGGTAATCGCTTTCAGTCCAAAATGGCGGAAGTGTAGCTTTGCTGCTGGGCGCTGATGTTGCAATGGAACGAGCAATTGACTTTCACTTCTTGGCAATATACGTTCTTTGTCATGGGTTTTTGATAAAAGTCTGGCTGCTTGAACAGACACAAGATACAAAAAAGACAACTCTGAGAGGCTTGGGAATCACAAGTTTGTGAAATTATCCTGACGTCAAAAGGCACTCACATCAACTTCAGACAGGGATTGTGTCCACTTGTAGTTTGGCAGGTCAGCTCCGTTTCCTGCGTTGGGCTTCAGTTTATCTTTGTCCTTCTCATCCTCCTCTCCTTCTGAGTCAGACTGAGGAAATGGAAAAGTAAGATGAGTACGTCAGCAGTAGCACCACCAAACTCTTTAACCGACATTTCACTTTCACTCACCCCCTTCTGTTTTTCTACTTCGTCAGACGGCTTTTCTGCGTTTGTTGTTGCATTCTTCTTTTTCTCCTCTTCATTCTTTTTCTAAAATATATACAAACACAAATAAATAAATAAATAAATAAATAATCTTTGCAGTAGAACAACAGCAGTGATTTGCATGTGACAGAGCATCAAGGCTCCCAGATTTCACCTTGTCAAGTTCAGACTGAAGTTTCTCTGCTTCTTCATCAGTCAGCTCCTGAATCTTGGGACCGTCGTCATTTGTCTTTTTCTTCTCCTCCTCCTCTGCTAGCTTGGCAGCTCTTTCAGCTTTCACTTTCTTTTCCTTCTCCTGTTTCTTCTGCTTCTCTTTGTGGGACTTCAGTGCTAGCTGACTGTGGTGGGTGAGAGAGTCTTTGACTAACTGAAAGAAAGAGATGGCCAGAAGCGAAGTATATAAGTGGAGGTATGCCTCTGTCATGACGTAGTACATTCTGAAATGTCACATTAGCTAAAGATACAGTAACGTTGCTCACCTTCTCTGCAGCACCTGAATCACCACCGGTGAAGAAATCAGTTTTGCGGCGGAGGAAGCTGAAAAATGTGTTTACTAACTGTTGAGAGAAAAAACACAAATTCCATCCCACAGATTAATACTGTACAACTGTACAACACCTCTCTAGGGAGGGGGAGGGGGGGGACCAAGGAGGACGGTCTGCAGGACAGATAATAATGCACTATACTCATTTTTAAAAGTCTCTTCTGCACTATATTCACTTTTTTTAATAGTCGTGTATCCCAGCTGTTACCCTGCACTATATTCAGTTTTAACAGTTTTCTTCATCTCCTTGTATTTTTATATCTGAAATATTTTTTTGTACTTTGCACTATTAACTTTTTTACAGCCTTTTTACTAACATGTTTTGCACTATGGAACTGTGATGCTGGAAACTTGAATTTCCCTCGGGATTAATAAATTTACTATCTATCTATCTAATATGTACTTGAGCATTTTTGGCATGACTGGACTGTATGATAGTACTTCTATATTTAGCAGCTTCATGGCTAGTTTGCATATCAACATTAAATTCTCAATTTTCCTGCATAACCTCCTGTTATTTATTGTTTAATCTGCAAATCCTTGCATTAAATATTATGTAGCAAACTACACAATCTTCATCCTTCCACTTAGATAATAAACTGTCTCATTCTTCTCAAACAATCCTTTATTATTAGAAATGTGTGTAGAAGGAAAAGTCTGATTCTTCTAGAAATGTCAGCCATTGTATCAGAAATATTCATAGCATCTTCCAGGACAACAGAGCCTTCAGAAAATGAGTTTAAAGACAACTAAAATTAGATTTTACTGAAATCACATGCTGCTTTGTTGGTCACATGTATGCCGAATTCAACAGACCACCTCATTGATTAAAGACGTCACATTAAGGTCTGTCCAGCAGGAGAGTCTACTGATAATAACAACAACTATAGCTAAAACCTGTAAAATAGCTGAGAACCTTGGCTCTGTCTGAATGTGCATGGTAACATGCATGCTTAGCTGCTAGCTCACAGGCTAACTGTGTTAGCGTCAACATGTTATCGTTAAACATTAACTCACCTCTTGTATTCCTCCTTCGTGCTGCTGCGCCATAACCAGCAACATGCCGTCATACTTCTCTTCATCGTCTCCCATGTTGGTGGATTAAGAGCCGGTTGAATCAGATGTTTATTTGCTATAAGAGAAGAATGACCAGCAGAAAGTTGAGTTAGCGACAACAACGTGAGGGCCACACGACTCACTTCCTGGAAACAAGCCCCGCCCACGTCGGGTTTGACCAATAGGAAGAGTAAATTTTAAATGACAGCCGAAATATCCAATGAAGTGAGAGCATTGGTTTCAGGGGAGAGACGGGAGAATATTCTAGAGAAGAAGAAACTTAGAAAATTATGATTTTATTATAAATATAGTTTTGAAACCACTATGTTATCATTTAAAACGCAATAAAAAAATAGTGTAAATTGCTTATTAAATTGCTTAAAATATATATTTAGAGATTTAAAACAGCTTAAAATGAAAATAAATAAATAAATAAATAAATAAATAAATAAATAAATAAATAAATATCATTTTCTTTTCTTTATATTTGTTTAAGTAGTAATTATTAATTCTTATTATTATCATTTTCCACTTGTGCAATTTTGTTAATAGTCTGTTTATTGTCAATACTGTATATACTGCTCCTATTTTTATACTTCCTTCTATTTAAATGGTTCATATTTTGTTACACTTTGTTTGGCTCTTTTTTACTGTGTTAGCTGATGCATCTTGTTTTTTGCACTATCTCCTTTGCTGCTGTACACTGCAAATTTCTCCACTGCGGGACTAATAAAGGAATATCTTATCTTATCTTATGTTATTATTAAACTAATAGTTGGAAGGTTTTACAATGTATTTCATTAAATTCTATTGTTGTACTTGAGGATGGTTGGTAGTGTGAGTGGGAAGAATGGATCAACATGCAGGTGTTGATTTTCTAGAAAAACAAAATTTATTCTCACCGGCCACAAAAAGGAAAAACAAACCATTTCATTAGGTTTATCACTTAGTGTCCTCTGCAGGCAATTAATAAGAAAAAAAACCTTCAAGTTCACAAAACACTGCCCTTCCTCCATTTTCCTGGAGAGTGAAATACACAGACCAACCAGTTTCCTGTCTTCCAAGACCTTTTTTTAATGCGCTCAAATAGAGCATTTCATACCAAGGGTGAAAAGAGGTGAGGCAGCACAGCAAATGTGAGAAAAATAAAGCGTTTTTGAACATTAAAGCATATAAACATGTTCTAGTGGAAACCCAAAACACAAGTATGCACCTGAAAATAAGCACAATAGGTTAGGTCTTCTAATTTTTGTGGAGTTCCCAAACAGACCACCAGTAAGTTGCCTGTACCTTTATATGTACAAAATGCTCAAAACAGACAATCTTTAATTATTACAGTCAGGTAAACCTGATAAAGGCTGAATATGTGCAGGTGAATTAAATTAGCAATTACAAATCAAGTCATTTCTGAAACTGGCAACACGGTCGTAATCCTCAAGACCTATAAAACAAATCCCATCATGCAGTTCCAAGGTGTAACTGGGGCACAGGTCAGGTGGCATCCTGTGCGTTGACCCCGTCAGTCCTTGATAGACTGGTACAGGCTGAGTTAATGACTGAGGTAAACATGATAAATGTCATTCACCCCACCAGCTTCGGTATTTCCCTTCCCTGTGCAGCTGCAGTTTAACTAGCCTTATCGACGCCACGTGGAGGGGACCTAGATCCCTCTGCATGGGAAGTCCAGGGTCACTTCTCTTTTTTTCCCCCTTGAATGCTGCACGGTCTTAAAAAGGAGGGTCAAGGCTGCGAGCAGGTGGATAAATACAGTAGGGTCTGAGCTTGTGGAGTTCACTGGAGTGACACGATTTCTGGAGCTTACTGGCATTCTGCGGATACTTTTTCCTTCATAATGTTTCCTCTGGAAGAGATTAGCACTTGCTCCGGTTACCGGGATCCTCACACTATCCTTTATAACATCTTGAGCGGGAGCGAGAGCGGCTACCTCAACAACAAACTGAAGAAGCGTAATGCCACAATCTGCCACTGTGAACAGAGGAGGACGGTTTGCCTAAAGGACCCAGAGTCCACATGCCAGGTGGCTTCCAGCGTTCTGGTCAAAACCATCTGCTTCGTGAGAAGTTTACCGTCCTTCAGTCAGCTTCCATCTGGAGATCAGTCATCACTGTTAAGACACTGCTGGGTTCCTTTATTTGTTCTGGGGCTTGCCCAAGAAAAGATAGTCTTTGAGGTGACTGATGTGCCAAATTCAAGCATCCTTAGACAGATTCTTCTCGGACCAGGACTCCCTGGAAAGGAGGTCGAGCAACCGACTCTTGCTGGAGTCCACAAGTTGAGATCTTGCTTGTATCAGCTGTGGGATCTGGATCTCAATCCAAAGGAGTATGCTTACCTAAAGGGTGCTTTGTTGTTTAACCCAGGTAAAACTTGTATTTGTATTAGTTGTGTTTCATGCTAATTAATTTGTCGGGATATGAGCTTAAACAGAAACTTCTCTATCTGCTCCAGCTATTCAGGGATTGAGCGCCTCGTTGTTCGTTGAAGGCCTCCAACAGGAAGCTCAGAGAGCTCTCCAAGAAGTCATCCACTTCCTGCACCCCAACGACACCGCTCGCTTCGGCCACGTCCTCAGGGCAGCCGCCACCGTTCAGACCGTCAGCCACGGCCTGGTCACAGAGCTCTTCTTCAAGCCAGTTATTGGCAACACAAATATGTTACATTTATTAACAGAGATGCTGTTTGTGCAATGAGATTAAGTGTTGTAATATGGACTTTTATACAGTGACGGTTGAAAAGCACATTTAATAAACCTTTTAATACCTTCTTCAGCGTGATGAAGTTATGGTTTTGGGATGGCTTCTCTGAAAGCATATAAACACTTGTGAAGAAATGATCCTATTATTCTAAGAGGGAATTTAAAAGCAGCATGGCCTGACCTTAAAAAAAAAAAAATGCACACTTTGACTCCCTCATGTGGCCATATGTGGCAAATGACAAGCAAACAATTTCCTCCTTTTGTTTCACTTCATTTACTTTATTGATTTTACAATGAGACATCAGTTATGGATGGTTACTGTCGATATAGGAACGCATATTTGCTGAAAACACAAAGTGCAACACCTTTGTGAGAGGCCAAAGTATTTTATACTTTTGAATTTAGGAAACCTTCTGTGCGAATGAAAACAAAATGCCAAGCTTTCAACCAGTTTAGTAAAATACGATGTTCTTAGGATAGTTACAGTTTATATGACACAAGACACATTAAATCACTTCGTCAGTATAGATGCATTTTCTGCTTCTTTGTCGCAACTAGAGCAACCAGTTTCTCACCATTTCATTAAAACCACCCAGATGCTGCAGCCAAATTCCTGACACACTAAAAATACAATGTTGTGTTAAATTATCCGTCACTAAATTATTCTTTATACTTAAAGTTGAAATGGGGCACAAGAGGATATAGATCACGAGAGTGTAATCTGGACAATTCAAACCATTAGAGCATGTGGATTAGCTGCCCAGGTGTGTTAACTGAAGGCACTACAATAGGGGCCATAATGCTGATAAGAAGGAGCTGAATAAATTCCACTGAGTCAGCTGGCCAAATTCCCATCAGCACCCAGGAGCAAACACAGCCAGCATGGCTGGGGCAAGAAAACGGACATTCACTTCACGAGTCAGCCTGCAGATAATGCCACTAATAAGTTAATAGTTATATAGTACATGATATTAACTAAAAACAAGCGGCAGTTCACACCCACTTTCATAACATCTCGCAATGTGAGATAGGACGGCCACAAACTGCCTCCATAATGCATTAAACGGTTATTTGCTTCATGTTATTACACTAATATTAATGTGCTTTGAAGAAAATACAATCATACTCCACATTATATTAATATCATAAACGTCACAATAGAAAAAAACACAACATTTTGACAAAACATTTCCCGTAGCTTTTAACTTGTCTTTCTTCAGGGAGGAAATCAAGATGTTATTTACGTACTTTCTTGACTAGAGAATACTACTTTCATGAGCTTAGCTTAGCATTAAGACTGAAACTGTGGGAATATATATATATTATTGTTTTTTATTTTGTTTTTAAATTTTTTTAAAGTATTAATTATTATTATTACCTGGTCAAGAGATTGCGTCTTTATTTGTGTTATGTTAAAATTCAATCAAAATACTGAAAAAAAAGAAACTGTGGGAAACAGCTAGTCTCGCTCTGTAACAAAATACTCCTATCAGCACATTTGTGTCTTTCTGTTGTGCGTTTTCTGTGTTTGCCAAAGTGGCGGATGGCCTGACGATCTTACCCGCCACTGCCAACAATTTATCCGCATTTGGCAGGTAGCAAGTGCTAATTCCAGACCCTGCGTCATTGTTTGGTACAGATCCCTGCAAAACAATAATCACACCATAATCATTTTTTCAATGAAAATGAGAATAATTATGTTAAAAGTATTGCAATATCAGCAAATAATTGCAATTATCAAAATCATTCAGCCCTATTTGGTTTCTGTATAGAATAAACAAAATATAACGTGTTAATAATTAGTAAGCGTCAGACGTGTTGCTAGGCAGATTTTGTTTCCTTCGGACAGAACCAGGCTAGCTTTTCCTCCATGTTTCCATCTTTATGCTAAGCTGTAGCGTGTAACTCTCCGCAAGAAAGCAAATAAGCAAATTTCCCAAAAATGTCCATTCTTATTTCTAGTGTACTACCAGGCACTCATAACAAAACTCCGCCCAATATTAGAATTACAGGATTTGAGCCATAATATAAAACTGCCTTTTTCTTCCTGCCAAATAGTGTTACTTCATCCTGTCACACCGTTGCCACTACGCCTCTTATAGAAATATGGCAAAACTATTAGAACGTAATTTCTGATCATCTGGAATCACTGACTGTAAATATGTGATACATAACCACTGAATTAAAAGCATTGAATATGATGACGACAAGATGATGAAATGTGCCCAAAAAAAAGAAAGAAATACAGCTTTACAGAAGTAAATCCAAACGTCCTTTGCATAACAACAGCAGACTAATCTGACCGGCCAAAATGAGTCAGGTTTCATAAACATAATCCTTCAAGGACGAGGGGACGGTTAATCGTGATACAATAAGAGCTGCTGGTGATATCTGCCTGCAGGGCAAGCTCCCAATCAAGCAATCCTTCAAACACATAATATTTATTAAGCATAAATATCTACACACTGAGCCCTGAGTTCACTGAAGTCCTTCAAACAATGTGAATATTTCACATTTTCTTTTTTTCCATAGCAAAGCCGTGGTCTCTACAAACAGCTTGGCTCAGCCAGAGACTCCTGTGCAAGTAGTGTCGCCTTTCAACGTCCCGTATTGTGACCTTGTGGACAGGGCATGACAAACAATTCAAGCATAGATCGCCAGCGTGCGGATCGGGAATCATGTTCTCACAGAGGTGCGAATTAGTGGGACACCTGAAGAATTAGTCTCTGTGTGAGAAGTATGACCTATAAAAAAAAGACAGAAACAACATGATGATTCCTCAGCATTAAAGCTGCAGTAGGCAGAA
>CAKALU010036190.1:14783-26062 GCA_916700995.1 Hozukius guyotensis | reverse complement strand
CTTTCATTTCAAAATAAAAGCCCTCAGGCATTTTTTCTATAGACAGAATCCCTTCATTTGTTAACACGAGGCTTTTATTCTGAAATATGAGCAGTCAGTGCTGTGGAACACGCAGTCACTTTGAGAGCTCCAAGAATTGATAAAGTTTGGGGTTTAAATCAACACTTCCTGCTTTCATTTCGAAATAAAAGCCCTCAAGCGGGTTTTCTTTGCACAGAATTCCTTCATTTGTTAACACAAGGCTTTTATTCTGAAATATGTGCCAGACAGTGATGTGGAACAAGCAGTGACTTGGAAAGCATCATAAATGAATACAGTACGGAGTTTTAATTGTGGATTATTACTATTATTTACTAATTACCACACGTTTCTGAACCTTTCTCTGTCTAAAATAAATATAAATTATATTTATCATGAAGTTAAATGGCCATTAAAAGGCAAACTCTATGTAGAAAGAAAGGGCTGACAGCAGCAGAAGAAACACAGCTGACAGGCAGCTGACACGCAGCCAACAAGCGTCTAGTGTGAACACCAGACTCCTGCATCACGCAGCCACCACGCGACGCAGACGCCACGCGCTCCTGATGCGGGTAGTGTGCCCACGGCTTTAGGGCCCTGTTGTGATGGGAGTACCAGGCAGCTTTCATTGGCAGAGCGTAGTGGGCGGACCTGGATGAGGGAGTTCAGGTATAGGCGGGAGGGAGTGTAGACCTGGTGAGGGAGTTCAGGTAGAAGGGAGCCATTTTTGTTGCTGTTTTGTAAGCGAGCAACTGGGTTTTGAATCTGATGCGAGCGGAAACTGGGAGCCAGCGGAGGGATATGAACAGCGGAGTGACGTGTGCTGTTTTGGGTGGGTTGAAGACCAGTCGCGCTGCTGCATTCTGGATCATCTGCAGAGGTTTGAATGTGCATGCAGGGAGGCCTGCCAGTAGGGAGTTGCAATAGTGCATGATATTACAAGAGCCTGTACCAGGTGTTGTGTTGCATGCTCTGACAGGTATATGTTCTGATCTTCCAGATGTTGTACAGGGCAAATCGACACGACAGAGCAATAGAGGCCACGTGAACCTTAAAGTTTAGCTCATCGTCAATCATGACACCCAGATTCCGGGCAGACTTATATGAGTTTGGTTGTTCCAAGTGAAACATTTTTACTAAACAAATCCAAGCCCACTCTGCCTGCACAGGAAATATCTCATTCTGAGAACACCAAGAGAGCAGATGCACTACTTCTTGGTGTCTCAATTTTCTACTTTCAAACATGCACCTTGCATAAATGAGAAGATAATTTTACATGTCGGACTCATGTCGGAATAAACACCAAAGTCACGTTTTCTGTGCAGGTTAACCTGCAAAATAAACAGTAAATCAACATATTTGAAGTTGGGTCACAGACAGTCAGTATCGATCCATCCTGAGCTTCAGTTTTGAAGTGAATCCTGCAGTGTATGACCCTAGTTGGGAAATAGTTTTCCAGTTGTTGTGGGAACATTTCAGTCAAAAATAAGGTTAATCCACTGGTTCTTCACATCCTCAGATGATGGGAGTACATGAAGACATTTTCAATGGTTCTTGCAGCCAACAAACAGAACAAGTAGTGTGCTTTGCTCGTACCATGTTACCAAAACAATACGAACAGTGAGGTAGATTCAGTACTCAGTGGGCGTTGATGGTCACCTAGCTGGAGGTGATTCCGTGGAACACAAACCCCACAGAACGCCATATCCACCATCAAATCGAACTAGCTCGTTGTACACACGTTTTCTGATAGATGGAGCAGCAGAAAAAGAGAGAGGATGTTTTTTTCTCATACTCTGGGGGTCTCTAGACACACCGGGGACACTCTGTGTAAAAGCCATGAAATGACCTGTGATTGGTCAAAGTCTCCCGTCACGGGCTAGATTTTCTAAAGCCTGAAAACAGAGCCATGAGGAGGAGCAGAAGTCTAGTTTTCTCTCGGAACACTATATACACAATATGCTGAAAGGTTATTATGGAATATTTTCTCAATGATGCCAAAAATGTACTGCCTACATCGCTTTAAGTAGTGAAATGCTCTAAGCAAATCACCAAACCAAAAATTATGCAAACCCTGGGTTCTATCCAACACGGTTTTATCCCACAGACGCTAAAGGGTGCCTTGTGCGTCAGTATCAGATCCCAAGGGCCGTGACAAAAGGTCGGTATTTGACAAACTGACAATGAGACCATGCTGTGCCAAGTTGTGTCCTCATGTGACCATTGACTTTCACCTCGCTGTGGGGCGTGTTTTTGTCCAGCAAGTTTGGTTCTGCCTGTACGGTTGATGCTGTGCCGTCCCAGCAAACATTTCAACGTTGGAAAAAAAGCTGAAACGACGTACATCATTAGGGGGTTGAAATGTATAACCAATACAAACATACACAATATTTGTGCACAGTTCTTGCACGTTTATGTTTGTGAGAGAGGAAAACATTTCCATGAGGAGGTGCAGAAGTCTAGTCTTCTCTCAGAACACTTGAATTACAATATGCTGAAAGGTTATTATTTTTGCCCAATGATGTCAAATATACTGCCTACTGAAACTTTTAGATTATCATTATCTAGGCTATGTTTCTATTATTTTATTTCTTGCCTACCTCTTTGAATGTTCTCATGTTTTGTGTTTTAATTCATCCATAATATTTAAATTGTCCACATTACATGTAGCTCAATCTGTTTACCTGTGGACACGAACAACAAACTCCCACCATAGCTCATGAATGCAATTTGTTGCCTAAACTCAAGATCAACCACACATCTCTCTGAGGATATGTGCATTCCTGCCTGGGCTGCTCTTCCTGTCTCTGTTTCCATAATAAGAAACGCTGCAGGGTATACTGTCATGATGGGACTTGAACATTTATGTTGTCCCCAAACTTGTGTCAAAGTAAAATACAGGCTTGCCTTTGCTTCTGTGTCAGCAAACTACTGATATGCCCACTACACAGCCGTAGACTAACCTTTATCAACAGCATTTAACATCTGTTTGCTCTTTTAACTTGGCAATTCATTTCAGCGTGATGGCAAGCTTCAACATTGTGTTTTGGTCGAAGAGCTACTGATTGTGCCTTTATTTCTATACTTTTATACTTAGGCTAAATGCATCTATTGCGAAATGTAAAACACACAAGGGATGATTTATCAGATAAATCAGAAAGTTTGGTGGCTTCAGTCAGTCTGAACCCCTGAGACATCATACCAACACTGCAGCCTGAGGTATTTCACACTCAGCCTACAAGTCTCATCTGGCACAGCAGCATCAACAACAGCATCAGTTCCCTCTTTTATGACCAAATACAAGTTCCATCTTCTCTCATTTTACTCTGTCTGCACCCAGCAGAAAAAACTTTCAGAAACCAACCACTGCATTCACACATCCACCATCGATCACAGATCTGTTGTCTTGACTAGTCATCATTGTACTCACTTACCTGATCCGTCTCTTTCTTACTTCTAGCTTTTCCACGTCCTCCGTCCCTCTCTTTCTCCAGCTCCTTCATCCTGCGCTGCAGCCCTGTTGTCTGATCAGACAGATGTGAATCAGCTGTGCATCCTGCAGCTCCACCCACAGTACAGCCTCCACCACTGGGCTCAGCCCACTAACCAGAGAACCAGCCTCCACTGGGCTCAGCCCACTAACCAGAGAACCAGCCTCCACTGGGCCCAGCCCACTAACCAGAGAACCAGCCTCCACTGGGCCCAACCCACTAACCAGAGAACCAGCCTACCCAGTTACTTCTCACCAACAATGGTGACCTTTACTCAAGTAAAGGTCACCATTTCACAATGTGAAAATACTTTACAAGTAAAAGTCAGGTAGGCTGCAAAATGTTTTATCAGCAAAATAAACTTTGAGTATCAAAAGTAAAAGTAGCCGACTCGTTCTGCAAAAAATCAGGTTCTGCAGACCATTAAAGCTTCAGTAAGCAGTATATTTTTGGCATCATCGGGCAAAATTTCCATAATAACATTTCAGCATATTGTAATTCAAGTGTTCTGAGAGAAAACTAGACTTCTGCACCTCCTCATGGCTCTGTTTTCAGGCTTTAAAAAATCGAGCCCTTGGCGGGAGACCTTGACCAATCACAGGTCATTTCAGAATGAGAGCGTTCCTATTGGCTGTGCTCCAGCTGGTGGGCGGTGCTTGGTATTTCCTCACCTTGATCTCAACATGGCTGCCGGGTCACAAACTTTCTAATTTTACAGCTAAACAGTACACTACAAGATGATTCTGAAAACATTTGAGGAGAGAAATAGGCATTACAGTAACAGAATATTGATTCATATTTGATCAGCGCTGCCTAGTTTGGCCGTTTGGTCGGAGTTCGCGAGTGATTGACAGCCGGCTCTCATAGACGGCAGATGGACAGCAGACCTCAGATCACCTCTGATTGGTTGTTTTCCTCCGATCTGTGAAATTGATTTTTTTCAGATTACCTGTTTCAGGTACTACTGTCACGATATACCGTTGCTTTAATTGTACATAGGCTATATTACAAAAAACATTGTGGTCTAATTCAGCATTATTTCGCGCTGTGGGAAGAAACACTGTAGCTCTGCAGAGAATAATGATGTTTACTACTTCAACCCCTGAATTGCTTCTGTGTGCGTGCATGTGCGTGTGTGGCCTTGAGGCGACAATGGGAGATTAAGGAGTACAGGAAACAGTGGCTGTATAACTCAGGAAACCTGCTTCCTGTAATTTCTGCTTGTAATAGCTCAGGGGAAGGTTGTAGGTCATGTGACGGGCCTGGGGGGGCATCTGCATGGGCCAAAAGAACAACCAAACAACTAAACAAGTAATGAGCTGCCTCTGTTTCCAGTCCCATCGGTTGAAAACTTTTGACAGAATGTTTTCACTCTGTGGAGACATAATTCAAGTGAATAAACAATACAGCTAAAATGAGTTTGTTCAAATAATGTGTGTATGGCAGAGCAAAAGAGATAAAATAAGTTATAGCTGTAACACTAAAATCTTGTCTGCACTTGCCAAAATTGAGCCAATCGCAACGCACAACCGCAGTTTCAGTTACACTGCATGTGTTATACCCCATACCCCAAGACCCATGTCCACCCGTGACCCAGCCTCCTTTCCATAGGCTTTGCACGAGAGCAGCCTTCACGGAAGTCTTTTACCGACCGACACGCTCCCTTATTGGATATCAGTTATTGATTGGACGCTGCAGCTGATCAGACTGATCTGATACATCATACATTTCAACATCACCGGAGTTTTATACCAGAGTGAAGACAGATAACAGATTAAAGGTTTTATATTTTAGTCATCTTCTGATTCACCGTCTAGTTATAATATGTGTTAACTGTTGGTGTGAACAACAAACGGACCATGTTGATGGTAAAGTGTTCCAGCAGCAGAAGGACCTGCAGTATCTCTGCTTCACACACCGCGGCTGAAGCAGCCTGTTACTGAAAGAGCTGTTTAACACCTGACTGACTACACACAGACCTCAAACCACTTTCTTCATTTATTAGAAAGAGTTTTTTCATGATCTGTTATTTCCCCCATTAACTTTTATTAAGGATGTAGTTAAAGTCAGAGAGAGTAGGAGACTGTCAACAACAAACCCCTTTTACATCATTTATCATCATTTCCATTCAGTCACATGTGAGGCTGATAATCCCTGAGCATCAGGTTTGATATGAGTTACATCATTTACATTTTCCCTGAAACATTTAGCCTAATAAATAATGTCCGGTATTCAAAAGACACCATAATATCATCATATTCTGGGTTATTACCTCCGCCAAGGCCGAAGGCCTAGGAAGGAGTTTATGTTTTCATTGGCGTTGGTTTGTTGGTTGGTTGGTTTGGAGGATTACTCCAAAAGTCCACAATGGATTTGAATGAAATGTTTTGGAGGGGTGGGGTGTGGCACAATGAACAATCTATTCGATTTTGGTGGCGATCCGGATCATGGTCCAGCTTCCAGAATTTTTTTTAATAACTCCGGTCAGCCTGTGCATTAACACCACAGGCTTTAAGACATGCGCAGTGTAACTGATGACGCGTTCATGACGCGTCACCCTGCCTCTTTCCTTCTGCCAGCAGAGGGAGAGCAGGGGGTGGACGGAGGGGGGACACCTGTAGATTCAGCGTTTTTTCACATTAATCTCTGTGAAATTACAGTTGAGTTCGACCAAAGCACACTTGGTGATTGTTGGAAAGAGTAACGACGACGGCTTAGGTGAGTTTTACTTTGTTTCTGTCCAGTTTGAATGAAGTGTTTATTATGATGCTCCGCTACGTACAGCTGATCTCAACTTAAACAAAAATACACGTGGATGATGGCGCAAGCTGAATGGAGAGGGGGGGGGCAATCGTACTTGGGTAGCTTGGCGGAGGTCTGCGCTCCCCGAGTGCCATTCTAGTTAAATAATGAATTCACAATCAGAATATGAATAGCTACAGGCGCTAATAATAAATAAATAATATAAAGATATTGTGCCAGTAGAAATGGTTCCTGTGTCTCTAAACAGGACACAGTTTACAGTATAAATAGAGACTGCAGGCTGTTATTCATGTGCAGGTGTTTGTTAAACAGGTAACAGAGAGAAAACACTGCTGCTCTACCACTGATAATAACTGTGTGTCTTTATTAGAATTAGATCAGTACAGACATAAACATCTGTTAAAGCCGACTGACAGCTGATCCAGCTGTGATCAGCTGTCACCGTCATCAGACGTGTGACACTTCAGAGGAAAGGACGTCTCATGTCTCTAAAGACATATTTCCTCGTGTCCTCTCTCCTCACATGGTTTCCTTGCATCTCTCCATGCATCCTTGATGGGAGGAACTGAGGAAGTGAAGGAAATGTGGATGCAATTAAGAGACTTGGGATGCACCCCATGTTATAAAACAGTTTCCCTGGGCCTTGCCTCGGTTAGCATAGTAGCTTTGCTGCCACCTGTTGGCGGATGTTTGAACTGATGCTCTGAATCCTTGGTCCAGGCCTTAATTGGCATTGCAGCTTTGCTGCCACCTTTTGGTGGATGATTGAACTGACGGCTTGAATCTATTCATTCCATCTGAAGGAGCTCTGAACATCAGAACCTCTGTATTTAGCACAGTAACTTTAGCTGTGTGAGCAGCTATTTGCAGCAATTTGAATTTGCAATTAAAGAAGCTCCTTTTTTTCCCTTATTTGCTCTTCCTGAGCCTCCAGCTTATTCATGTCGCTGCCACGGCAAGGAGAGCAGCCCTCCTCAGCCTCTGCTTTGAGGCGTGCAGAGGAGGTTGATGACCTTGAAGACCTATGGCTGATGAGCATGTTTTACCACCAACGTTAGAAACGCTGTCACCTGGACCAACATCATCATTGACCACAGTTATGTCTAACACAGCATTGTCATCAACATCATCATCATCATCATCACCATCACATCATCATGTTTGCATTGCTCCGTGGCATCAAGCAACCACTCTTCCATTTGTATTATTATTTTATTGCCTTATTGCAATCGGGTTTCAAACCATTCATTTGGTTTTGACATTTCCTCCTCAGGTTTTAATGGTTTCAATGATTCATGCAACTCGTTTCACTTAGTTTTACAAACGTTTCATACTTGATCTGCACCTCAGACACATTGTTTTTTGTTTGAAAACATCAGTTGCTGAATTTCCTTTGTTAGTTTGTAGAGTTTCCTCATCCTGGAATTCCTTTCCTTTTGATGTGAACATTTTTTTGCCTCCAATGCTTTAACCGAGAGTTTAACTTTAACTTTTTTTGTAGCTCATTCTCCGTTTCACTTTCACAGACGGGTGCATTCATTTCCACGTTTTCACTCATTTTGAGTGATCTGGATTTAACAAAGCTGTCGAAGGCTTTATTTAGAATTGTAGTAGGATGTATTCCGTCAGTGACATGGCCGATCTCTTCCATCATCAGAAAAAAATGTTTATAAAATTTGGTCATGAAGCCATCTGTTTAAGAAGGCAAGTTTTAAAAGGTTTATAGCATCAGTGATTTCATTCAATGAAATGGGTCTGTCACCAAATCACTACCTGCCTCATTGGATTGATTGATATTAAGAATACAGTCAAAAAAAGGGAGAGGCAGATTGATGACACTCATTGTAGGCGTAGAGATTACTGTAAAACTCAGCACAATAGTTTGCGAATATTTTTGGGATCATTCGTGACGGACCCATCGATTCTTAATTGTTGTATGGAGTTGTTTTTAGATCGTTGAGTTCTGCTCTCCCTCTTCTGCATGACCTAACAAATGCAAATGCACCCTCAGCTAGTCCTGACCACTGCAGAGCTGCAGTTCTGGAGATGCTCTGACCCAGTCGTCTAGTCAGCACTATTTGGCTCCTTGTCAAAGTTGCTCACATCCTTACGCTTGCCCATTTTTTCTGCTTCCAACACAAAGTTCAAAGTTCAAAGTTCAAACTTTTCCACTTGCTGACTAATATATCCCCCCCACTGCAAGGTGCCATTGTAACGAGATGATCAATGTTATTCACTTCACCCGTCAGTGATCTTAATGTTATGGCTGATCGGTGTATATTTCACCTTCTAATCTACATCATCGGATGCACATGATGAACATGGAAAACACCCGTTTCTGGTTAGCTGGCGAGTGTTTGATTAAATAGTATATTTAGTTTGAAATGTTGAAATCTGGCAAAGAGAAGCTACAGTATATGCTGCACATGAGGCTTTGAAATGTATTTATTAGGAGTGTAAGAAAAACATCGACACACATGAGTATCGTGATATTTTGTTGTGCGATACCGTGTCGGTTTTTAATGAACCTCTTAAAAAATTCGTCGGGGCCCCGCTATTTGATCTTTCGGAGGTTGCAGCGGGCGCAGTTTTAAACCTAAACCTAAAGAATCTATACCAATCAAGGAGGTTAAAACTTACGCAAAATTTTGGAGAGGATAACCTGTCATGGTGATTTTCAAAGGGGTCCCTTGACCTCTGACCTCCAGATATGTGAATGTAAATGGGTTCTATACAGACATGCCCACTTTATGATAGACACATGCAGTTTTGGGGCAAAATCCATGCATTTTTTTGCATGCAGTATAAATGTGTTATTTTTGCCTATTCTAAAATGTTCTTTATACTATGACAGTTTTCCTAAAATGAAAAGGCAATTTATTGCCTTGCTGACAGTATCGCAATTTATTGCAATATATTGAATTGTTACCCCCCGTATCATGATACGTATCGTATCGCCAGAATCTTGCCATATCACAGCCCTTGTATTTATCATGTCTATTATTTAGGAACCAGTAATACCTGTACCTGTGCCTGAGCGTTTGGCTCAAGTCTCAGCAGACAGCCAACCTGCTGGCCCTTGGTCTGGATCACTCCAGCACACACGTAGTTCTCTGGGTTCGGATCGACGTCGTCCAACAAGGCCGTTCCCAGTCCCAGTAGCTACGCACAAACACATCACCGCACACGTGTCACAAAGAATGAACGAGACCAGAATAGGATCATAATAATAATAATAATAATAGAGGACATTACTGACAAAAATGGGAGTATTATGAGAGGCAAAAGTTGTTCGGACTTAAAGGTTATAAATATGGATTTTCGTACACTTTTTCAAAAAACAATTAAACTAAAGTACCAACAACATGAGAGCCCAGAAGCCAGATGTGGTGGACGAGGAGATTAGTGATGATAAAAGAAGTTGCAGAAGAATGAGCTGTTAAAAGGTGGACGTACCTTAACTTTAAGTACTTCAGTGTCCATGATGTGGTTAGCCTTGAATATCTTTTGTGCTTCTTGTTGAGGCCTGAGGAAGAGTTCACACAAGGAGAGTTCACAAGAGGAGAGTTCAGCTTCAAACCTAAATACACCGACAGAACACAGAAAACTCACACACACACACACACACACACTTACTGGCTGAGCTGTTTCCAGCGCTGGAAGAAGTCATGTGAGGCCATCTCAGTTGGCTGGAAGAACTTGTTGATGGTGACGGGCAGCTTGAGGGTCAGGTTCTGCAGAGCTCCACCGTATCTGAACAGAACACCAGGTCGCCATTGTAAATAAGAATTTGTTCTTAATTGACTTGCCTGGTTAAATAAAAGGTGAAATAATAATAAAATAAATAAAATAAAAACGCATCCACACTGCAGGTCTGCGCGTCCCTCTGTGTTTTTGTCTGAAGCTCTATGTGGACAGGATTGATTTCTCTTGTCTAGAGCACAGAAGGTGTTTGTTTTTTTTCTCCCCATACTCCAGTGATAACTACAGTTCCAATTACATACTGCTTTTTTGCAAGCTTACCTGAACTTTATGTTGAGCAGCGGGGCTTCAGCAAAGTCAGTAATACACTCTATGTTGAGGACCTGTTGGATCTGGGCTCCACTCTCTACCAGTGGTTCCACTGGTTTGGTCTGAACGTTGAGCTGTGGCTGGTTGTCAAGGACCAATCAAGAACATCACACAGACTGACTTCCAAACACCTAATGTTATGGCTGATCAGTGTATATCTCTACTTCTATTTGAAATGTGTTTATATTTTTTTCTTATTGGACATTAGCCTTTCCTTTCATATGCCACTTCCACTGCACATGCTGAAAATATTAATGTGACAATTTTTTAAATCTTGAGTGGATGAGTTTGTCACACAGATTCTGGTACCAAACAAATATTGACTTGAAGGGGAGAATACTTTTTTCATTGCCGATTTCCTTTCATAATAGAGTAATCCGTTTACTTCAGTGTCACATCCCAATTAAAAACCTTGTTACCTTGAGAGGGATCCTTTTTACAGGTGAAACTTCTGGCTCACTTGTTAGACCATAAAATGTTTGTGTTGATAGTATATGCATATCACAGAATGTCTTCTTAGATCTTAGGGTGGGAATACAACTCAATGAAGGAAATGAATATATAGAAATAATGCAAGAAAAGCAACATTTACAGTTTATAAGGTTTATTTTTTAAAAAAGCAGCAGACAAAAAACAAACAAAAATATAATGATGAAAAATCTGTGGTGAGTCAGAGTTATCTCTGCGCAGTGCCAACATGGTTACTACTGTTCAGATTGACTCAAGCAGCTTCCAAACACATTGCATCAAGACAAAACGTGGGCTCCAGGACACCTGACGGAGCTGTGGAATCCCCCTTCCTCCCCCCCCTCAGGTGCAGCAGTAATTAACACTTCAAGATGCTCAAATGTGGTTTTCTCTAAAGGAAACTTGATCAAAGCCAAATAGCTGGTCGCATTAGAACTTCTGCAACCCAGCTATCACACATGGCATAAT
>CAKALU010036190.1:0-14748 GCA_916700995.1 Hozukius guyotensis | reverse complement strand
GGGAGTGTGCGCTGCATATCAAATCCTGTCCCAAATCTATACTATACTCATTCTAAGCAGGGTTTTTTTTGCGAGTTCGCACTGGAAAAATGAAAACTTAACGTTTACTCAAAACCATACAGTATTCAGAGTTGGAATCATGGAAAACAAAAAGTTGGTATTAAATCTTAGGAAAACATTTTTGATGTCTTGCAATTTGAATTGATGGTAGCTTTTACAAAAATTGCAGTTTGATTTACATCCAACATACACATATTCCTGCTTAAATGTTAAAAAGGAGCTGGACAGTTTTTGTATACTACATGCTAAAACGGTATACTGACGATTAGTATGTACTGTGTAGAATTAGTATGGAATTTTGGGACATAGTTTGTGAGAACTTTTAAAGAGCATGCTGTGCCTCAGAGTCCTGAGGAACCTGGCGCTCTGTGTTCACACCGGCACCACACCCTTGTTGTATTATTATCTTTTTCTTTCTTTTTTTAACCGCGTTTTTTTTTTTTTTTTTTTTTAAACAGGGCCAAAGGTGTTTGCTGGATAGCTTTCTTGTCAGTTACATATGGTTTTCTATTAACTTGGACATAAGTGGAAGAGGAAGGGTTTCTTGAGGATACGGAAATCCCAAATTTCCACGTACAGTTTCAAAAAGGAATGAGAAATAAGGGGAGATCAGTAGCTGGGTCATGTAAGGACCAAACAGAGGGCCAAAGTGACTGAACAGTAATACTATGCAGACATGTCGACACGGCTGTTGGTGTTGGCGTCTATATGGATGACACCATATATAGACTCTTGCACATGCAAAAGGACGAGAACCCCCTGAGCAAAACCCAAGATGTTGGACACAAACACCAGGCGCATGTCAAACACACACACGTTTTTTGTTGAGTGACTACGTCACAACGACAAAAAGCACTTTGACCCCCCCAAGGATGTGAAGACCTTTTTTTAAATACTGTTAATGTCTGAACAAGAAAATGACAAAAAAAAAAAGACAGTTATTAAAATGTTGCTGCATGGGGAGCGTCAAACTATCGTATAGACTCCGAGTCAAAACAGTATAATCTGTCCTCTACTAAACTAACAAACTAACACCAGGAGAGACGGCGACTAACGCATCCGGTACTCTGACGTCTTCGACACCTCACACAGCTGACCCTTGAAGTCGATGTCTACGGTGAAGTCCAGGTCTCTCTGCAAAACCAACAGCGACAAGTCAGACAAAGATTCACACAGCAACCAAATGCCTTTAACATTGTTAAAAATCAAAAGCACATCAAGTGTGGGGAAAGAACTTCTAAACTTGGTGTTGAAAGGTGGGAGGTCTGCTTACATTGTTCTTGACGTTTGGCTTCATGCTGATTGTGCCAAAGATCTCCTCTCCAGTCTTGACAGTCAGGTAATCATCCAGGTAGAAAACGGTCTGCTTCCAGTGGGTGTAGGGAGACTCTGGGCCTGAGGGGGGAAATTAAGTGTTTATGAATGCAGTCTGCTGCTAAAACAGAATACTTCAAATTCTGTTCTGGCCAGAGGGCTTAATACGGATGTAAATGAAGCTCAACGCACGCTTAAATAGCTTTTAAAAGACAGAAAAAAACTAAACTTGTAGTTTCAGCCTGGAGGTTCTTACAGTTCATTGTGGTCAAGTTCAAATTCAAGTGGAACACAAACCAAAACTCCCCGTCTACTATTTGTTTTTGTTACAGTATGCTTATCAGATGCCATGTTCATTAATAAAAGCATCATTGCTTCATTTTTGTTTGTATTCCGTTTGTAGTTATATCTATATATATTCAATGCACCGCTCCCATCGCCGTTTAGCTTTTTTTGACAGAAATAAAACCCATTTCGTTCATTTTTGTGCATCAGCGCCGTGTTATCGACACATATGCGGACGACGGACGCTACAATCTGACAGTGAATGCTCCGTATAGAGCCTTGGCACAGATGTGATTTCACACACACACACACACACTGGACAAGAGACGGTTGACAGACGAGACGATGGCGGAGGATTTTTTGTCAAAGCGAAAAGCAAAAAGTGTCTATTTGGCAATATTTCAGATTTAAACCCAAATGCTATAAGGGAACCATAACGTTAATGATGTGATCACCGTGAGGAGGACGGAGCGGTCACAGCCGGTGTGCGCGGCGGAGCAGCGCCGGGTGGAAACCTGCGGCCCCGTTCGACCGGAGAGGCCAGACACACAGCAACCCGACGGTAAAGATCAAAGTAAGCGCTCTACACATATTGACCGTCATCTTTTCTTGTAAAATGTCCGGTGTAAATCTGTAACACAGGTGTTGTCACAAGTTTATTAACCGGTGGGAAAATGTCCTCACAGTCACATCCCTACGAATTCCCTGACTTTAGTAAATCCAGCAGACAATCTACCTCTCCTAACATGTCTCCTATTATTTCCTCCCTTAGATGCATATGTAATGATAAGAGATCTTGCAAACCCTCGTTAGAATGACACACACACACACACCACAGCCTGGCGGGCCTGTTTGATAAATACAGTACATGTGTTTGGGACAACGCCTCTCACATCTGCACCTAAAAGACACAGTAAATCTAGCCCTAAATATTTATAAAATATGCAAGGACTTCTAAAACCACGTGCAACAATACTCATTTTTTTTTTACAATATCAAAAGTATGATAAAAATCTGTATGTTTTATAACAGTATACATTAAATAATACTAATTGTAGAGGGAAAAAATTATCATTTAGTGTATAACCTTTGTATTGAGTGTGATTCTCTGTGTTATACTGTTCATGACTGGCTCCCTTTCCGCTGAACTATACTCGAACCCCTGATACTGTAAATGAACTGTCTTTTTCTATACAATGCCTGATCTGTATAAATGATGTAAGGATGAAATATAGTCTAGCCTGCACATTAACTCTTCTCTTTCATGTCTGAGACAAAGTGTGCCTTCATTTATGGAAATTCCCTGCTTGAAAGTGTGCCTTCATTTATAGTATGTAATCAAATCAAATGTAACCAATGTAACCATTGACTCTTTGATCTTATGCATATAAAAACCCTGGTGAGGATGCACTCGGCATCGATTCCTCGGCAGTCGCTGACTGTCACTTTAGAGGTTTCGGTCCTTTTGCGCAAAAGCTAAATAAATATACAAAGATAAATTTCTCTTTGTTGGTCTCCCTTATTCGGTCAATTTCCACCACACTAATCATCTTATTGTTAGGGCCAATACTGATAGCAAAAAAAAAAAAGCGGCGCAAATGTGGAGACAATCTAAACTTGCTTCCGGTCTCAGCTTCAACGTCTACAAGAATTCAACTCATTTTAAGATGTGGCTGTTTAGACTAACACACTACAGCTAGCTGTGGAGTCTAGGATTACTGTTGTAAAAAGGCTCCACACTATTAGACATAATTATTGATTATTCCATTATAGGAACAGTAATTACTAGGATATAATATTCTCATTTATCAGATGATAAAATATCAACTACCATCAGCCCCCATGTTCTGAACCGACACATAACATTACAAACGCCAACAAAAGGAACATTTGCATTTTAGAACATAAAACAGCAAACTGAATCTACTCAGTCTAACACTCGGGACTAGACAGGCATGATGGGAACTGTGGGCCGTCCCTGTCGCTACGATACTCAGGGCACTTCCTGCATACCTATAGCATTTTACACTGTATGAATTATCCTAGCCGCTAGCGGACTTTAGTTAGTTATTTTTCCCTTACTCGTAGCTCTTCTACTCTTACTTGGTTTAACATTAAGTCGCTGCATCTTCCGACAGAACAACACCACAGTTGAATTTCAGCCTACATGCACGTTTTTTCAGCCGATGGTAGCAACGAGCTAGCGGGACTACAGAGTGCCGTCGGTCAGCGCACACTGCCCAAAGCTCCGCCTCCGACCTCAGTGACAAACAGCGATCAGAGGAGAGAAACGAGCGCGACGGTAAATTACATTAAGACCATATTTCTGTAGATTACGGCACACTCTAATGCACTGCAGAAGGATTTCTGTTTAGTTTTTGTAATGAGGTGGGTCACACAGATACTGGTCTTGAAAAGATGCAGCTTTTTATATCGCAGACTGTTGTAGTCTAATTTTTTAAACACTTTCTAAATAAAAAGGGAGTTCAGTTCTCTTTTTAAAGAAGAATTTGAAAGAGTAAATGACAGTTGTCAGGACATAAAATCAATGTTTCGTTGTTCTTTACGAATCAAGACTCCATAGTCTAACAATGGCATGTTTAAGTCGAAAGTCAAATCAAATCATGGATTTGGAGAATCCCCCTAACAGCCATACAGCACTGACCAACGCAGACAGATCAAATCAGTCTGGACAGGACAAGACAAACAGGTGTGTTGTGTATTAGAAAGCAGACTCACTGGTGGAGAAGCCGGTCCTCTTGTGACAGCGGGTGAACTCTATGTTGAAGTAGGTGACCAAAGCGTGGATGTAGTCGTTCCTCTTCACCTGCAGGCAGAACGGTGAAGTGAAGGTCAGGTCGTCCGCCTTCACCGTGTAGATGTCCACCTCCTGAAAAAAACCAAACCCACAAGATGGCATCAGATTTTCATATTACAGAAATCGCAACCACAGAGACAAAACCTCTGAGGCAAAGGACAAATCCACATCTGGCCCAGTATCATTTGAGAAGCATGACAATATCAAACCAGTTATTCGACCACTGACCTTGATGAGACATGCGCTGCTGACCAGCTGCTTTGGGTCCACCACGTCAACCAGGGGTTCCTTAATTGCCACCTCCTTGATGCAAGACATATCGAAACCATACACGTTCTCCCACCCTGATGCAGACACACACAAACCAGTCAGTTCACTGAAAACATTACATGTGGATTACAGCCAGTGGTGCCCAGTCCCGAGTGGTTTTCAAAGGGTTGAACTAAATCAGTCAAATAACCGTTGTTTGGAATGGAAACCTGAATGTCTTAGAAACACAAACCGTATGCTCTTCCACAACAGAGCTGGACACTACTCACTGATCTCCAGTATCACAGATGACCTCACACCTATGGGAAACTCACCAGACCCAACCTAAGCCAATGATTTGAAGACTACTCACAGTGGATTTTGTAGTCCTTGTACTGCCTGTCTTCGATGGCAGTGACGTAAAGGGTTGCTCTGTCGGGGAAAATGAGTCCATCTGGTTTCTGTCAGAGGGAAAAAAAATAAAGACTCAGACTCACAGGTGTGTGACAGACCATCTACAAAACAAGAGCCATCCAACATAGCCAAAATTCAGTTACAGAGTAGGGTTGCCACAATAGCTAAATCTTAGACTTTTAACCTAAGTCTAAATATCTCGATACCCAAACTGAAACGATCCCACGGCAAAAATCTAAAACATCAGGAAACATAATGGAATAATAGATGACAGAACATGGAACTTAAAATTATTTTTTATTAATTAAAAATGTATTCATTAAAAAATTAAATAGTATGCAGTAGGGATGTTAATAATTAACCGTTTAACCGACATTAAGAATTTTAACCGATTAACGCTATTGGTTAAAAGAAATATTAATAATCAATTAAAAAGCTGAGCAAAACTCAGACGAGCAGCTCGTCATTTAAAGGAGAAAAACTGGTCCACCTTAAGAGAGTCTGAGCCGGAGTTACAGATACAGGAAGTTGGCTCCGGTCTTGAGCGGAGAACAGAGCGGAGGGGTTGTAACCTCGTAGCATTTATTCACAGACAACCTGTGCGCACACTGTCAGCTGCAGCTACGTTCACAGCTACTGTATAACGCCGCCGACAAACCCACACTCACCAACGCCAGGTTGCCGGTGGCGTTATAGCTGTGAGCGTAGCAGTATGTGTACAGTTTATTTGACGGTGTATAAATGCTACAACTCCTAAGCTCAAGACCCAAACCAACTTCCTGTATGGAGAGGGAAAAAAATACTGGGAGAAATGCTGATCCGCTTTTGACTTCGAGGGTCAAAATCGCAAGCTCTTTTCTATTTAGAATCTAAATTGTGACACCCCTACGACTAATATTTAGAGCCATCCACCATACCCAACTAAATTATTTCAGCTTTATTCAAATCAATGACAATACCAAATTGTATAATTGAAATTATCCAGAAGACTCCCGTGTTTGAGAGAGAAACAAATATACATACCAGCCACTTGTCCCTGGCATAAATGACTGTATTGAGCATGGACTCATAGAAGAGGCAGTAGCCCATCCACTCTGATATGATGATGTCTACTCCTTCCACGGGCAGGTCCACCTCCTCCACCTTCCCCTTGATGATGGTCACGACTGGAGACAAAAGAAGAAGTCAGGAGTTACACTCCCTGATCCCCATGTAACACAGAAATATTCTACAATTTTGAAACCCTACATGACACCACATGATTGGATTCTATTAACTCACCGTCGTCCATCTTGTTTGCCTTGACAATTTTCACAGCGTAGTCTGAGATGCTGCTGCACTCGATCTATTAAGACAAAGACAAAGACAAAGACAAACATTTGAATTCACACTTTTCCTTCTTATGCCACATGGTCAAACCCTACTAACTAGTGATGTAATTGCTAGATCCAGCCATCCTAGAAAACCACGCAAATGGATTAGTTCTGATCTAGCCCAACACTTACCCCTATAACCTTCTTGGCTCCAGCTTTGGCAGCGAACATGCAGAGGATGCCTGTCCCACTGCCCACATCCAGGACCACCTTGTCCTTAAACAGATGCTTGTTGTGGAACATGGAATTACGATAGGTCAGAGTGCGAACCTCATCTTTCAGCATCTCCTACAGTGACAGTAAAAAAAGGCCCAAGAAATAGCAGAAGGGGTTAAGATCTTGTGACACAAAAAGGGATACACTTTACACAGCTTGGTCATTTGAATTTGAAAGTAGTTTAAAAGAAATTACCTCATGGATGCCAAAGTGGGCGTATGAGTCGAAGTAGTAGTCCTTTGACGTCATATCCTCAGCTGCAGGCTTGGCTGAGCTCTCCCCCTGAGAAACCTCAACAAAAGACACACACAATTACAACCTGAAAGTAAGCTTGGGCTTTGCTACTGTGTTTTGGGGTTTAGAAGTCTAATTAAAATAATAAACTACATCGGTGTGTCACATGTGGTGTAAGGAACTGTTTCATGTCTTTTGAGGTGTCTGTTCAGAGGATAAAAAATGATTTAATTGTAAATGATTGCCTTACTGTTTGAAATTTAATTTAGTGAAAGTGGAACACAAAAAAAAAAAAGAATAAAGGACCTGGTGCCAAAAGTGAGTAGAGTTGAACCATGCAGTGGAAATGAGGCATTTGAAATTTAAGCGACAAGAAGCTGAATCAGTAGGTTAAATCACTAATAATGAACAAATCAAAACGTTTTTGAACGAGTTGAATAATAATTGAGAGAATTACACCGTTTGTAGCTTATAAACTACACAACGTTAAATCACCATCATCCTATCAGGCACACACGTGTGTAGGTATACCGGCCTAATCAATACTTATTGCATCCTGAGAATATAAACGCACACTTTTATTTCAACAGTTTTTAACGTTGCTGTGCGTAGTGCAAACATCTGCCTTTTAAGCTGTATGTATTACAGTGCTGGGACTGACTAAGGTAACCAAGTTACCAGAGTTTTTAGTGAATGAGGCCAGCCAGCCTCCCCCGCAGCACAAAGGATGGGAGCACATGGTTGACAGTAATCTGATGCGATCTTGGCCTTCCTTTAAGGTTGACTAAAGACGATCTAACCTACACAATGTCAACCACCGACTTATGAGAAGTCTAAAAAAAAAAATCACAGTTAATTCCCAGACATAACTGCCAGGCCTTTACACTCAGTAAAGCCTTCAAACAGGTGAACTGTTGGTTACCTAACGGTATTATAAGCTGTTTAGCTTTTTACGTGCTATGCTACTAATTAGTTGGAATCATAACGTAAAGTCAGCTACTTTAATGTTGATAAACCGAGACGAGTTTGTGTGAAATCTGCTTACAGCAAGCCAAAAGGAAGGGAGTATAATCAGTAGGCTAGTGAGGCAGCATCCCTCTACCTCTAGTAGATGACTAGCTAAGCTAAGCTAGCTCTGAAGCTAACACGTTAGTTCCCATGCGGTCCAGAGGCCGGCTGCTGACTGACGCACTGAGTTAACTTAACCGAGATAAAACTACATCTCAGCTGACATCAGTCGCTTAAACTAACAACGTCGGCCATGTCCAAACACACACGGAACGGCTCATGTGTATGAATTAAATGTTAAACTCTGTCTAATATGCGAGCCTAAATGAATGAGCGGCAGCGGCATCACTGTGGTAACGAGAGCTAGCTGAAGAGAAGATGGATGCAGCTGGCGCCAATTAAATAACACAACAAAAAACACTACTATTAAGACTATATAACAATTTACAACATCTTTACTAGAAAACTGAACATGTGTGTGTGTGTAGTGTAGACGCGTGAATGTGTAGAAGTGTTGTATATGGTATTGAACACCTTACCTCCATCCTTTCTGCTGGCGCCGCCATTTCGGTCTCCTGGCTGCCTGCGTGAGCTTGAAAAAGTCTTTTCTGGCTCCGCCTACGTCACGACGTCATCCAGATTTCATTCTTCTTCGTCTTCTTATTTGTTGGTGGTTGACAAACCAGCGGTTGAGGCGCATTACCCCCACCCTCTGCGTAGGAGTGTAGCTCAAAGAGATTATCCTATCCATGTTTCTCCGAGAAAAAACTTTTAATCTTGCCTTAATTTGATTTGCACCCTGACTGACAGCCAGCCACCCCCACCCCTCTCAAGCGCACACACACACAGTCACATGATATTGATCTTGCCCAATTACGTTGGCTTTTTTTTTTTTTAAGTTTTCTTTCTTTCTTTTTTTATTTATTTGTTTATTTGTTTATTTATTTATTTATTTTTCTTTATTTATTTGTTTTTCTTTAATTTATTTTTCTCTCCATTTTGTTTTATCTATCTATCTATCTATATATATATATATATATATATATAATGCTCACAGAAAAAAAACAGGTGGATGCTTTCCTATGATCTTAAGTGGTGTGCCCTTTAAATTGGAATGTCCAAGTATTATTCTGTTGAAATTGTCTCTTTTCTTGAGCTACCTATGTTTCTAAATGTTGAATAGACTTTATTTAAATTGTACATATAGCTACAAGCACAGTGTCACCACCAACAACATTAAAATCAGGGGACCTTTTCAATTTTATCTTTGACCCAAACAGTATGGATTCCATTTTTCCTAAATGGAGTGACAGCTTATCTGTCATCCACCTGCTGACATAAGAAGTTCTGCACTCAGCGTACTTATAACTATCATCATGGGAAACCAGTGGTGTGGAGCAATCTGCATCTAAAAAGAGTTCACATTGAGTGACAGACTTTTAATTTTTTTTACAGTTTTGTAGATTGTTACCTTAAATGGTTTGCTGCTCGGATCAGCTAACCATTACAGTAACTGGAATAATTATGTGTGGAACAAGTATTTCACATGCTGAGAATCACCATTATATTAAATTAAGCATCATCTCTGTAAAGGTTCTCATTTGTCCAGGTCAATGGATATCTTGTAGTCTCACATCCAAGAGGCTTCATCAATATGGAGCTGATTGATGAAAAAGTCCTCAAGACCAAACAGACAAAGTCCAGTTGCTTTAAATTAACTACTCTACTTGTGTCATGTAAAACTAGAGGGTTCCTCTGCTTTAAGAAGACAAGGAGAGTACTCTTTTTTTTAAATTATTACATTATGCGCTGAATTTATTACATTATTCAAATTGTTTTTGCTAAGTTTATAATGTAATAATTTTCTCCTAATGTAATAACTTATTACATAATGAACAAGACTTTTATTATGTTATGCGCTCAAGGTTTTATTACATTATGTGCTGATTATTACATTATGAGCTTTTATTACATTTAAATTATTACATTATGAGCTTTTATTACATTTAAAATATTAAATTATGCACAGTTATTACATTATGAGTTGCTACAACTGCTACACCATCATCAGTGTGTGAGTGCGTGAATGTGAAGCGTTGTACAGTAAACTGCTTTGCGCTGCTTTCTATTTGCAGTGTATTTACCACCAATGTACTAGATACAGAAAATTCTATCTGTAACAATTGGTATAACAAAGTCACTTTTTTCATGTTATTATGCACACATGCAAGAGAAAAGAATATAGATGCTGCACATTTAATTTTGTGTGCCCCAAACTGCTAAAACCTCACTATACACTAAAGCTGTGTCTTATCTCAGGGGGCTACCTATACCTCCCTTGTAGCACAAAGGTGTGACCCTCAGAGGACCCAGCTATGTCCACCCTGCCTCAACTGAACAAGTGACAGTTGTGCAGTGGGTTCGGGGATGATGAGGACTGCACAGCCTAACTAACCCGTCTCTATTCAAAGAAGGTCTCTGGCGCTGGATGTGACTGTCCTCTTTGATCTTTCTCCAGTCATCCACTGACTCCTGACCTTTGACGTCTTTCCACTTTGACAGACTAGAAAGATTTTGTTTAAATTTTTTTTTGAATTAGTATTTTTTTTTTTAACATGATCGATGTTAAATTGCTAGAACAAAATGTCAGTTAAACATTCATGTATGTCTGAGAGTCTGAATGTACCATAACTACAAAATATTCTACTTGACATAGCCTACTATATTCACTCGCTCATCCTTTCAGGGTTGTAGGGGTGGGCTGGAGGGGGTCTCGCCAGTTTTTGTTTCTAGAGTGATATTTTACTGCAAGCTGTAATCAGCTCATGTACAGTAGTATCACATAATGTTGTTTTGTTCACTGTCAAGTATTACCCATCCATAACACAGGGTTGAAATACTACACATTGTGATTTAGCCAAAGGTACAGTAAATTAGCAATAAATAAATCCTTGTAAGCCACACTAACAGATGAAGCAGAAAAAAGGGGATAGGGGTTGCTCTTCGTGCAATTACATTAATTACATTCTGCCATGAGGTCAAATACACAGGCTATCAATACAATACAGGCTGAGAAAAAGTGCCACTGTATAACAGTCAGGCATTCATACAAAAATATCGTCAATTGCTCAGGGATTAAAGAATTGTATTTTTTTTTTATATTATTATTTTGGCATTTTCAAGCCTTTATTGATAGGATAGCAGATAAATCTAGAAAGGGTGAGAGAGAGAGGGGGCGACATGTGGAAGGATTGTATTATTGTCATTGACAAATATATGAACACTAAATCACAAATCACGTGTTCTTCTCGCTTGGACGCATAATGTGTTTGAGAAGGTCAAACAGACAATCACTGATAGTGACGATGCATGTCAACAGTCTGTGTAAATGTAGCTCAAAAGCCAAAGCTGGTTGTGACGTGTTGTCTTTTTTTTACAAATAGTGTCCCTGTAGCCCTGTGTCCCCGCTGCTTGTCTTTCTAAAGACAGGTCTTCGTGTTTTTGGGCGCAGTAAACGGTTTTGGACTGATATCATGGCCACTGCCAGCTGGACCAATCAGCGCTGCGCTGCACTCACAGTCCGAAGGAAAGAAGCGTGCGCGTTCACGAGTACGTCCGCGCGGTCACGCTGTGGGGATCTGCTGTCACGAGCCTTGTATCCGAGCCGCGGAGTGGAGGCTGGAGAGAATTAGAGCGACATCAATTATACAGCACGTTTATATATTTACCACATTTAGTGCGGGATAAAGAGAGCCGGGCTGTAGCTTCATACCGCTGGTTGGCTGTTAAACACCGTCTGCTGGTTAATGCCGGTCAACCTGGTGATGTATAACCGTATCTGAATGATACTGCTAGCCAGCTAGCTAGCTGTGAAGCTAGCTCTACGGTGCTTTGACTCTTAGTAACTTCACGTTATAATATCCTCCGATCATCAACGTTATTTGACTGCCATTCATCCGAGAGACACCTGAGCTGCTGGTTTTAACTTTAGTGGATTATTACAGCGGGTGTTATGCGCGTCGCTTCCGATCTGAGATAGATAAGGATTGAATGAAATAACGTTAGCTTCGCACGTAGCCAGCGGAAACGAGCCAGTTAAACGGGGATAACGTTAACTTCTTATCCTGCTGCTGGGTGATCCACCGCCATCCAGCTAATCTAGCTATCTGAGCTACAGCCTCCCACAGGCGCACACACACAGAGCTCGGTAGGTAACAGGCAGTCATAGAGGTGAATAGCGAAGTAAGCTAGCTCCTATACTACACGTCAAGTTGGCCATCTTCCACTCAGGTCCAGTTCAGTGTGAACGAGCTGATCGACGTCGACTCATCTTTACGGATAAACGTTAAAGGCCGAAGTGAGGACAGAAAGGTGCAGATATGCCGGCTGTGTCGAAGGGAGATGGGATGCGCGGATTAGCCGTTTTCATCTCGGACATCAGAAACTGTAAGTATGAACATTTTATTTCATTCTAGTTGCTGGTTTGTTTCATTTAACGCTCAGTTGACTTTACTCGTGTTGCTGACAGTACCCTTTACATACTGGAGTGAAATGACGTGTGTGTGTGTGGTGGCCTGCAGGTACTTATTTAATAATAATCCAACGATGAGTTGTCAGATGTTGCCTGTGACATGACATGTTTTATCACCACTTGCTGCAACGGAACCAAAGGTTGGATGATGAAAACGAGGCCTTTTTGTTTTTGGCTGTCGCTTTGGTCACATTGACACCATAAACATCTGTAGGATAAGAGACATCCAGATGTCTAATGTAATCTGGAAACAGAGGTTTCACAGTCAAAAAAGTGGTGTATGTGTCATTATTTTAAGCTGACAGCATGACAGTTCATGTAGTAGTAACTAACAGTACAGCAGTGACTGTAAAGCAGGACGTCACTCTGTCTGCTTTACAAGAGGATTTAATAATCCAACGATGAATTGTCAGATGTTGCCTGTAACATGACATGTTTTATCACCTCTTGTTGCAACATAACCAAAGGTTGGATGCTGTAAACGAGGCCTTTTTGTTTTTGAGTGTTGGCTGTCGCTTTGGTCACACTGGCAACATAAACATCTGGACGATAAGAGACATCCAGATGTCTAAACTAATCTGGAAACAGAGGTTTCACAGTCAAAAAAGTGGTGTGTATGTGTCATTATTTAAGCTGACAGCATGACAGTCCATGTAGTAGTAACTTACAGTACAGCAGTAACTGTAAAGCAGGACGTCAACCTGACTTCGCTTAAGACTGAAGCCCCTGCCATAATCAACAAATAAGCACAACGAATAGTTATCAGTTGAATTTACTCGTGTTGCTGGCTGTACCCTTTACATGCTGGAGTGAAATGACGTGTGTTTACGTGTGTGGGGTGGCCTGCAGGTACTTATTTAATAATCCAACGATGAGTTGTCAGATGTTGCCTGTAACATGACATGTTTCATCACCACTTTCTGCAATATAACCAAAGGTTGGATGCTGTGAACGAGGCTTTTTTGTTGTTTTTGAGTGTTGGCTGTCGCTTTGGTCACACTGAGACCATAAACATCTGGACGATAAGAGACATCCAGATGTCTAAAATAATCTGGAAACAGAGGTTCATTCCACAGTCAAAAAGTGGTGTGTGTGTCATTATTTTAAGCTGACAGCATGACAGTCCATATAGTAGTAACTTACAGTACAGCAGTAACTGTAAAGCATTACAAGAGGATAAAGGCAAGAGAACCTCAACCTGACTTCTCTTAAGACTGAAGCCCCATGCCATAATCAGCAAATAAGCACAATGAATAAGGCATCATGACATAGATCATTAGTTATCATCGAGAAGTTGATTACCGGAATGTAATATTTTTTGCATACATTTGCAATTTATTGCATAGATGTTCCCCATTTAATATTGTGATATTGCTTTCAGCTGTATTGGCCAGAACTAGTTGCTGTAGATGGAGGTTTAGAGCAATAAAGCTTATAAACGAAATGATTGATGACAAGAGATTCCAACTACTAATATTATGTGATTCAATTAGCTATCTCTTCTTTAAGGAAGACTCCCCCACTCTGTGTGATGGACATAATATCGTCCATCACAGTATGTGTCATTTTATATAATGATACCGGTATATCATGAATTTTTATATAAAAGCGTCCGGTAGGGATGCACTGATACCTTTTTTTAAGAGTACTTACATTTCGGTAGTTAACAATACCAAGTATTATGAGTACTTAATAATACCATTACAGTTCTAACAATGACTTTGAAAACATGTTTTATTTTCATCAGATGTTCCTCACTTCGAGACTGTAACAAATTAAATATACAACATGATGCTGTCGCTGACATTTTAACATTCAACTTTGTCTTTTCCTGATACAAACAAAGCATAGTTTGCTGTAGGGATGTTAATAATTAACAGTTTTAAAGGTGCTAAATTCGATATCCAAAGCCTTAATGTAGCAGCAAACAACTATTTGCTATGTAAAGATATCGAGGCGAAATATCTACCTGAGCAGAGCACGAGGTCGCTCTCCCTCTGTGTGTGTTGTAATCTGAGCTTTTCCTTGCTTTGTTGACATTGACAGGCCGGCCGCGCATGCTTTTAGTGCATGTGAGCCAGGCCTGCACGATATGAGGAAAATCTGTGATGAGCGATAACATTGCGATGACGATATGACTTGCGATAAATAAACAAATATTGAAGTGTGCATATTAGCTATACATATGCATGTTTTTTTAAATATAACAAGGCTAAATGTTGTTTCTAGAGCAGCAACAGTAATGT